>JABUQX010063209.1:32500-35000 GCA_015478945.1 Trachelipus rathkii
AAATAATAGTAATTAATAAATAATATTAAGTCTCACATGGATCCCTCTAAGAAAGTCCTAATCAATCTAATTATATAATAAGAATAATACTTAAGAAGCCGCATGGCCTTTTTAGACTGTCCCATGTCGACCAATAAAAATTAAATATTGAGAACCGCGAATTGGCCCCTCTAGAATTTCCCGGTCAACCCATAAAAAATTTTAAGAATTAGGAAATAATTTTTAATAATAATAATGTAATAATGAAATAAATTAATTAAGAAGCCAATGGCCCTACCTACACTGTCCCCGTCAACCAACAATAAAATAATTAAGAATTATAATAAAAAAGTCCGCATTGGCCCCTCTAAAGAAGTGTCCCAGTTCAATCCATAGATAATATAATTAAATAAGAATAATAAGGTATAAGAACATGGGCCCATCTTGACTGTCCCAGTCAACCCTAACATAATTTAATAATTAAGAATAATTTATTCTAAATATTAATTATGGTTGAAAATGGACAGTCCCTGTAGGCCCAGCGGCTTCTGAATATTTATTCTTAAATTTATTAATTTTTGAATGGTGTACTTGGACAAGTCTAGTAGCCCATCGTGCCTGTCTAATTATAGAATATCTATTCATTAATTACATAATTATTTATTAAAAATTATTCTTAATTCTAAATTTTTATGGTCGACTGGGACACATAGAGGGGACAAATGCGGCTTCTCCTTTATTTAATTCCTTATTTGGTTTACTGGGAAAAGTCTAAAAAGGCCATGCGGCTTCTTAAGTATTATTGTTATTATATAAATTTCGAGTTGGGTGGAATATTTTAGAGGATTATTGTAAATCGTGGCTTCTTAATATTATTTTTAATTATTAATTATTATTGTTGATTGGACAGTCTAGATAGGCCCATGCTGCTTCTTAAGTATATTTATTTATTATTTTATTATGGGTTGACCTGGACATTCTAAGAAGGGGCAATGCCGGTTCTTAATACTAATTTTTTGGTTTATAGAAAGTCTAAAAAGACCATTGCTTGCTTCTCAAGTTATTATTCTTATTGATTATGAGTTGACTGGGACATGCTAGAGTGGCCAATGCGGCTTCTTAATTAATTATTTTAAGTTATTTATATCTATTATTGGTTGACTGGGACAGTTAGATAGGCCCATATCGGCTTCTTAAGTATTACTTCTTAATTTATAATTTATTATGGGTTGACTGGACATTCTAGAGTGGTCAATGCGGCTTCTTAATTTATTAATTTTTTTCCGACACTCTTAGACTGTCTAACTTGTTAAAGATTGTTTTCTCTTAAGTATTTGTTCTTAATCCAGTTTCGGGTTAACTGGGACATTCTAAAGGGTTCATGCAGCTTCTTAATTGTAATATTCTTAATTTTATTATTATGGATTGACTTGGACAGTCTAGATAGGCCCATGCGGCTTCTGAATTTATTATTTGTATTTGCTTTAGTATGAATAATAACTGGTTTCTTCCTGCTAGATGCACATATTTTAAATTATTATTTCTAATTATTCATTATGGTTGTTGCTGGGACAGTTAATAGAATATTTTGTAAATATTTATCATATGATAATTCATAAATTACATAAATTTATATAAAAAATATTTCTTAGATCATAATTTTTTATGGGTTGAATCTGAATGGGACACTCTAGATTTGATTCTGCGTCTTCTTACTGTCTTTATATATATTATATATATATATATATATTATATATTATAATATATATTAATATATAGTAAATATATAATATATATATATATATAATTATATTATATATATATATAATATATATATATAATAGTATATATATATTATTTGCTGACGTCACAAAGGTGATAAACTTCAAATAATCATAAAATTGGTAAATATAAATCAAAAATGATTTTTTTTCTAAAAAATCAAAAAAATCTCCTCAACCCCTCCAGAAGCTCAAAGAAAGCAGGATATATTTTATAGGGCCTCGAAAAGCTGAATCTCGCCGGAGAAGAAAATCGGCATACAGGGAAGGGACTTATTTAGAGTAAGGTGCAGAGGGATGAATACCTCTGGAATAACTTAAAATGCAGTTAGAGAGAGAGAGAGAGAGAGAGAGGAGAGAGAAAGAGATGAGAGGAGAGTGAGAGACAGAGATAAGAGAGAGAGAAAGAGAGAGAGAGAGAGAGAGAGAGAGGAGAGAGTAGAGAGAGAGAGAGAAGATGAAGGAGAGTAGAGAGAAGAGAGAGAGAGAGCCAACCCACCAGTCTCCTCTAAGCCGTCTACGCTTCAGCCCATTTGCAGTATTTACAACAACAACTAAAGCTCTTCCAGTTGTCCGCTCCATCAGTCCCCTCCAACTATGGACAACGTTTTCCCTATTTTTGGTTCTTGAAAAAGACGAAAAAAAAGTCTAAAACCTTAATTTTTCGGTTTAATTTATACATGACATTATATCGGTGGAGGAACGAGGAATCGAAATATGGGGGAGAAAGAGAGAATTTC
>JABUQX010063209.1:40000-53921 GCA_015478945.1 Trachelipus rathkii
TTGATAAGTTCCTGAGTAATCTTTCCCTCTGTTTCTAGGATGCTCCCTTGAACCTCTACAGATGCTACGCTTTGGACCCAGGGGTATAGGTTCCTAATGCAGTGGAAGTTGTTGTCATTGCCTTCCTTTCTTGAAACCAATCGATTTCCTCTACACCAAAGGGCTAACTCGTCATCAACTGGCTTTCCTGACTTGGTTAAGGTCTTGGAGAGAAATGGACAGCTCGTTGCGTTGGTGCTTGAATCTTTTTCCTGTCTCTCGTTCTCCCATTCAAGTATAGGTTTTGCCTTGGTATGGATATCCTACTGACTGTCTTTTGACCCTAGAGCACATTATCTATACAGGTTTTCCATAATATAACAGTATACCTTAGTTTTATTTTTGATTTGGAAGCAGCATTTGATTCTGTCTCACATATGGGCCTCTTATATAGAGTAGTCATCTTGGTCTCAAGTGGACGTCATTACTGATGGTTCCAAGCTTCGACTAACCGCTCTCTCTCTGTCAGAGTCGGTGATGTGACTTCTTCAGTACAGCCTGCCCTCAGCGGGGTTCCGCAGGGGTCTCCCTTGAGTCCATTGTTGTTTGCTCTAGGGCAGCGATCTCCAAACTTTTTTGATCGCGTACCCCTAAGACGAAAATAATTATATGTTTTAAGTGCAACTTCTCCTCTACCCTGTTAGGTGCCCAGAGAGCTTTGGTGGCTGGAGCACAGAAGATTTTGGACTGGGCAGATCGATGGCACCTGCATTTCAATATTGCCAAATGTGCCTTGATGTGTTTTACGAGACGGAGGGTTCCTTTCTTACCATCCCTTCGCCTGAACAGAAGTGCCAGGTTCCCTTTCACAGGCATAAATTTTTGGACATCACCTTCGTATGCCCTCCTCATTGGAAGCCCAATATTGAGCCTCCATTACAAGTAGTGTTTTGAATAGGCCATATGATGAGACGTTGTGCGGGTACTCATGGTGCCTCACAGACATGCGCTTCCATTTTTATATCATCATAGTCAGAGCCAAGATGATTATGGGAGTGTGGTGTACTCTTCGCTTCCCAAACGACTCCTGAAGTGCCTAGAGCTATCCAACAATACTGCCATCCGATTGTCCCTGGTGCTTTTCTCCTCCTCCATTAAGGCTTGGAAGGCGGAAGGCTGTCTTCCTCCTCTCTAGTCTGCATTGGGAAGAACCTGGTGGCAGAGATACGTAAGTTGGCTTGTCTGCATCAGTGAACCCCCATCCTTTCAAGTTTTTCTTTTCAGCTTGTGCAATTGAGTTCCCTTGCATGGAGAGAGAATATCCCCTTATCTCTCGAGCTAGGCGTACGGTTTCAGTCTTAATGTTGCAAGAGTGCCCCTGGAGCTGTTTTTGCCCTGCTTCTCTGTTTACCCAGACCGTTTGTGTTGGTTATATGGCGACCTGTGCATCTTTTTCACTTTATTTGCCGTTCCCTGTCCGACTATTGGATGAGTTTGATGCCCTTATTTAGAGTGGCGATCTCCTCTTTCATAGTAAATTGCCGGCATGTCTCTTATTAATACATCTTTCAGGTGTACACTGATGGTTCAATAAAGTTGATAATGGCGCCAGCTAAGTTTCTGTCTTTTGCCTGGCTGGCTTGTTTTTTTGGTCTCAACTCTGTTCCCTATCTACATAAATGTGGATAGCTCTCTCCCCACTGTATTTGTGAGCCTTTCCTGGAACTTATGATTGCCATTTAGCTCTAGCGGCTTTTGTACAGTTGTGGTGGCCTCATTCTCTCTCTTTATCGAAATCCACGTATTTATCTGCTCTGACTGTCGATTTTGGTCTGGCCGTTCTTATGGATGTGCAAACGGCTGTACGGCAATCCACGCCAACGAAATGATGCAGGAGTATATTTTCGTAGTTTTTTTGAAAAAAAAAGAATCCTAATAAGAAAGATTAAATAAAGTATCATCAGTGGTCGTATTGTCTCCTTAGTCCAGTGTTTGGGTCATCTGTAGGCATGTTCTGCATGTGGTTTACCCGTCCCACATTTTGGTTAATGTTTTGCAGTGTAAGGAGAACTGTCGATAGTATCTGCGTACAAGTTTTGGCAGCATCGCTCCATCAAACCTCTCATTGTATCTGTGGCTTCGCAAAATATTGCGTTTGGTCAAGTGTCTTCCGTTCATTGTGTAGGTTAGTGTTAATTGTCTCCTTGTGAAGAGGCGAGCATCGGTACTTTTTTGTTGTTCGCTTGGCTTAATCCGGGTCTAGTTGACCCTCTGGACAAATGCTATAGTGGATATAGGATGTGGTCGGTGTGTTGTTTATCATTCCGCCTGTTCTCGTATCCTTGGAGACGCTCATAATGAGACTTTGTCGAATTGCATTCGTTCGGTTTTCATTACCCTGTGCTCGTCGCTTGGAGACTGCCATAACGAGACTGCGAACTGGGCATCTTGGCCTCAATGGGCACCTCTTCCGTTTGGGTCTTTCCGACACACCCCTCTATCCATCTTGCAGTGGTGCTCTTGAGAGTTTGGAACACTTTCTCCTTCAGTGTGGCTCTTACTTGATAGCCAAGGAGGAGCTTCGGCTATCCCTGCTGGGAGTGGGGGTTCCTCTCCTGACTGTTCCGGTCTTGCTAGGGAAGGTGAACGTGCCTCCAGTATATAGACTTAGGGTACATCTGGCACTAATCCGCTATCTCAAATATACCGGTCAGTTGGGCAGGTTGTGATCTTCATGGGGTTTAAGTTGGAAACAGGATCCAGAGGGGGGTCTTGCAGCCCTAGGTATCAGTGTTTGGCTGGTGGGGAGGGATTTCCTAGATTATTTAGATCTTACTAGGTTTCTCAGCAACTTGCAATGCCAGGAGATCCAGGCAGTTTTTGTCTTCTTTGGAGACATTAGATATAGTTTTCTGCAGTGGCCCAGGGCTAGGGGGGACCTGTTAGGTCCCCAGGAAGCCCTCAAAATCAACAGGTAACAGGTTGTTTGGTGATTGGTTCTGTTGGCTTGACTGGGACAGTCTTGATAGGCCTATGTGGCTTCTTACTGTCTTTTTATTTCTAATGTTCTAAATGCGCTCTCGCACATATCTCTTATTTATTAAGGTGAGCTTGACTGGGACATTCTGAGGAGTCAATGTGCTTTTAATTATTATTTTTAAATCTTTAATTAAATTATTATTGGTTGACTGGAACAGTCTAGATAGGCCCATGCGGCTTCTGAATTATTATTCTTATTTATTATGGGTTGACTGGGACATTCTAGAGGGGCCAATGCGGTTTCTTAATTAATTTTTATTGATTGACTGGGACAGTCTATGGCTTCTTGATTTTTGCATCATATATTATATTTTGACTAAGCCAAATTCGCTGGTTCTTAGTTACTGTAGTTATTAAGGTTAACTGCATGCTACTATAAAATTATTAAAGCTGTAGCTTGGCTAGCATGTATGTAGCTATATACTTTAGATATAGTTTTTAGTTTTTTTTATTATAGTTGTAGACTTTGTGTATAAATGTTATTACAAGCTTTAGGCTGGTGATCGCTGGGCAGGTATGAGCATGTTTTAGACTTTGTGTTTACATAAAATGATTGACAAGCCCTAGGCGCTTGTGGATTTGCGCATGAACATGTTGTTTTATGATTGGTTCTGTTGGCTTGACTGGGACAGTCTTGATAGCCCATGTGGCTTCTGCTGTCTTCTTTATTGCCAATACCCCAAATGCGGCTTCAAGTATTAATCTACTAATAAAGAAAGCCGACTGGGATTATCGTGAGGGGGTCAATGCGGCTTCTTTTATTATTTTTAATTATTAATTATTATTGATTGACTGGGACAGTCTTGATAGGCCCTTTGTGGCTTCTTAAGTATATATTCTTATTTATTATTTATTATGGTTGACTGGGACATTCTAGAGGGACCAATGCGACTTCTTAATTATTAATTTTTATTGGTTGACTGGGAAAGTCTAAATAGGACCATGCGGCTTCTTAAGTATTATTCTTATTTATTATGAGTTGACTGGGACATTCTAGAGGGGCACGCGTTTCTTAATTATTATTCTTAATTATCAATTATTATGGTTTGACTGACAGTTTAGATAGGCCCATGGGGCGTCTGAATTATTATTCTTATTATTTACATCATTATGGACTGACTAGACATTCTAGGGCCAATGTGCTTCTTAATCTATTATTCATAATTATTAATTATTGTTGGTTGACTGGGACAGTTTAGGTAGGCCCATGTGGTTTCTTAATTATAATTACTATTCATTAATTATTATTAAAAATTATTCTTAATTCTTAATTTTTATGGGTTGACTGGGACACTCTAGATTGGATTCTCCGTCTTCTTACTGTCTCTTTAATTAATATATATATATATATATATATATATATATATATATATATATATATATATATATATATACTATATATATATATATATATATATATATATATATATATATATATATATATCGCGCTATATATATATATATATATATATATATATATATATATATATATATATATATATATTTTTATACATATAAATTATTTATTATTATATATATATATATATATATATATATATATATATATATATATATTTTGCGTGATGTCACGAATCTGAAAAAAATCAAAAAAATCAAAAATTGATTTTTTTCCTAAAAAAATCAAAAAAATCACCAACCCTGATTTCAACAGTTATTGTTCATCTCTACACGAATGAAACAAAGCCTAAAAGTGATGTTTTTAGTAGCATTATTTTTTTATAAATTTATTAAAGATACATTTAAAATGCATGCTAATCGCTAAAAAAAATTCAAAGAATTTTGATACCATTTTTGTAAATTAAAAGTTGATAGTTTTAATATAATAGTTACATAATATTTTCTCACATTAGCTACATAACTACCGTTTGGGTATAGTTAGCTGGTGGGTGGGGTAGTTAGTGCTTCAGCACCTATTGAAATGTCAGAAATTGAAGTTTTTAGGACTGAACTTTGATAGTAAATTAACATGGAAGTGTCATGTCAATGACTTGTTACAAAGAAGTGAAAAGGCCTTATTGTTATTAAGATATATTAGTAGTAATGTTAGTGGTGTTGACAGAGATTTATTATTGTATCTCTTTAAAGTAATCTTAAGAGCTAAAATAGATTATAGGTGTTTCATTTACGACTTATTATCAGTAATTCCTTCAAATTAGATCGACTTCAATATCAGGGTATAAGACAAGCAGTGGGAGCATTGAAATGTACCAGAGTTGATATCTTGGAGGCTGAAGCCCATATCATGCCTTTACCTATAAGACATAAATTATTAGGTCTAAACTTTATAGGTAGTAGGATTTGTAAGTATGATCACCCAGTGAGTAAATTTTATAAAGATTATTATAAGAGTTTTTTAAAACAAGACCTTATCAGTTACCATGTGTTGGTAGATTGAAATGCTTCCTGATTGAAAATAATCTTCCAGTTCAGAAGTTGGCACAGTTTCCTCTGCTGCATGATGATACTTGTGCAAATTTAGACTTTGATAATACTTTTGTAAAATATGAAAAATGCAAAACATCACAAGAAGTATATAGATCTTTGTTTATGGAAAAGATAAATCTTTTACAGTTATAAAACTATAATATCAGTTTTACGGATGGCTCCAAAATTGACAATGTTGTTGGAAGTGCATTTCTGTATAATGAACATGTGTTTCAGTATCTGTTGCCGGAATATAGTTCGAAATTTACAGCAGAGGCATATGCGATATATAGATCTTTACTTCATTTTCATTCTCGACCACACACTAAATTGGCTATCTTTATTGATTCTTATTCAGTATTTCAGGCTTTAAACAATATTTCTACAACACATTATTTAATTTATAAGATCAAGAATCTTTTGTGCACATTCAATTGCAGGAAATGTTTATTAATATGGATTCCAGGGCATGTGGGCATTGCTCAACATGATAGAGTGGATAAAGCTGCCAAAGAATCTGCTGTTCTTGGAATGCCAGTTGATATAGGCATTTCTTTATCAGAATTCAAAATTGTAGTTTATCGAATATGCAGTCAATTATGGCAAAGGCAGTGGAACAGGTGTAGGGGATGGCTACCAGCAATCAAACCATTGATTCAGGACTGAAGTTATACATACAAGTTAAAGAGAAGGGAACAAGTGGTCTTGTCACGTTTACGCCTTGGAGCACCTTTATTTGAGAATCTACATTATTTTGAAAAATCATCTTTAAAATTGTGTTCACTTTGAATGTTAAAGTAAGTGTTTTTGTATATATTTTCTATGACTTGCCCATTATTTCTCAACGACAAGATCTGATAAATGGTTTGAGACTGAAGTGTCAAGAATTGAAGTTATCATTTGATATAAATACTTTACTCTCACCTATGTTTCCTGGAAATTATATTCTTCATTTTTTGAGGGAGAGTCAAATATTCTCCACTATATAAAAGTGCAGTGTTTGCTTTGATACAGTGAAATTTTTTCCTCTATCTGTGAATGGATTAATTAAAATAGTTTTGCACATGCCAATATCCTAGTCGATGAGGAGCATGGATAATTCATCAAGGTATCAAGGTAAGGTAAGTTCTGCTCCAGATATTTTGTGAGTGAAGAAGTCCAGGGTTAGGGGGAGATAGCCTATCTGAGTCTCTGTACAACTCTTTCTCTAATCAAGGTAGTATAGGCCTCACTCCATGAATTTAATTTAACAATGTTTCAATATATTAAATTTGTTTTTCTAACCCTATTATTTAAGGATACATAACAAAAAATACATTTTGGGTTTCTATATAATTAATTAAAAATAAATGCCAGTTAAACAATTACCTTTTTTACTAAAAAATGTCAGCTAAGAAGACTTACAGAAATGCCAAAATATTTATTCCAATATATTTTTTGATTAACTCCATAAATCCAAAAATGTTAATTTGAACTTTTCTAATATTTTAATGTGAAACAAGATCATTCAATGATAACAGCCAGGACTATATTTTAATTAAAAAAAAAGGTTATACTGTGTTGTATTTAATTTTGGAATCTTTTATGAAATATTAGTATCTGTTTGATATCAGTAATTTTAAAAATAAATAATATTTAAGTGAAATATTAGTAATTTCTTGGTTTGGGTAAAATATTTCTTACTCTAATGGAATTATAAAGACAATATATATAGAATTGTATTAAAAAATTCCCAATAGATCGAGAAAGGCCAGTTTTATACATTAAATACACAAAAATCCTATAAAAAAAATTCAAAGAAAATTTTTTAGGTATCTAATGAAGATTTTCTTTGGACAATTCTAGGGCGACAGGGCTAGCAACCCGCCCTTTTACTTTCTTGCTTGAACTACTCCAGAACCAGCATTGGAGGCTTATGTGCTTAGAAACATGGGTACGATCTTTTAGAGATCTTCAGGAAAAAATTTTGAGGTAAAATGTAAGATGATGCTAGGTCCATTGAAAGTGTGAAACCCTACCTGAGTTTTTAACTCAAGGACTAGCATCAGAAACCATTGTGCCAAGAAATAGTTTTCTAGAATGCTCTAAGATCAGGTGTTTTGATGCCAGAAGGAGGAAGATGCTGGTCTAATTGACAGGGAGAAAGCGCTATCTGGGAGTTGGTAGATAGATAGATATCATACATTTTGAAAATTGGTAGGCTGATATAGGGATAATCGATATTCAATATATCAGTATTTAATTACTAGTAATATGCAGTGAAATAGTAAATTACCTGTACTCGCAGGTTGAGGGGTACATTGGATGTAGCCCCTATAGACATGTTCATCTGTCATGTCAAATGATTGGCTCAAGAAGATTTATTTCATTATATCAATAGTCCATGTATTGAAATTTGAGATATCGATATATCAGTATCATAAATTTATCATCCTGAATGGAGTATTAAAATTACTTTTCAAAGTCAGAATTCTCTTCAAGCTCCACAAAAGTAAGGTTTTAAATGTATTTCATAAAATTTATCTTAAAATTTATAAGTTTGTATATATATCTCGACGTGCGGTGTTTGCATATTAATATATTTTGGAATGATTTTGTTTATTATTTTTATTGCTTTATTTGCAATTTAAAATTTTTTTTATTTACTTTTAAATAATTTTCAAGGAATTTGGTAACCTATTTCTGTTTGATTGAAACAATATCGATATTCCTTATGGCTACTTAACGACTATATTTTTTCATTTGTCCTTATGACCTTTATTTCCTTTCCGATTAAATACTTAGACAACACATTTTTTTTTGTCTGCCACAGAGAACAGAACCAAATAACCCTGTTATTTGGTTCTGTTCGTTTGTTAGCTCTTTCTCACTCACTATTATTATATTTTTTTTAATCAACACTGACTACTTTTAAAATTAGTGTTCACACAGTTGTTGCACCAGACATGTTGAGTGGTCACAGAGTCGACTTCAACCAACAGTTAATTAAGGAATAAAGGTCTACAGACCAAACTAATGAGTTTTGAAACCAAACCGGGGCAAAATTGGAAAGCTTGGGGTACCCCCAATTGACCATTAACAGCTTGAGTTTCTATTACTTCCCTAAAAAAAATTTGGGGATATGGGGGATCCGGTTCGCTTTCCCTGAAAATTTTTTTTTTTTTGGGGTAAGAATGGATTGGTATTTGTTCCATTTTATCCTTTCATTTTTTTTCTCTTTAAAAAATTTCAAAACTTTAATAAAGTATATATATCTATGATAGCTAATATATTTACGTATATATATATATATATATATATATATATAATATATAATAGTGTATATATATCATATATAATATATATATATATTATTATAGGTATATACGTATTTAATAGCATAGGAAGTTTTCATACATGGTATATAAATATGATAGTTTCTAATATTAAGATATATTATTTATAGTATAATATATATATATATATTATATATATATATATATATATATATATATATAATATATATATATATATATAGTATTAGTTTGCATATAGCCAGGGATGGGAGTCGGAGTCGGAGTCGGGAGTCGGGAGTCGAGCGTTTTCAGGGTAAGGAGTCGGAGTCGGAGTCGGGAGTGATTTTCCAACAAAGTTGGAGTCGGAGTCGGAGTCGAGTAAAAAAAAACGACTCCTTCGACACCCAAAACAATTTTGTATAAACTTTTCACACAAAAATTTGGAAAACTTATTGAATTTTATTTCATAAAAGACGTACGTTTATTTTGACATTTGTTTGTAGCCAATTTAAGTTGTTTATTTTGAACTGGTTTAAATAAAGATATATAAACTGGTTATACAAATAAATGTTTCTTGACTACTTGTTATTGTGCATTAACGATATATAAACGCAAACGAGAAGATGCAATGAATCATCGTACAAAATTTAAGTAGAGTACAAGTACATAAATGATTTTAAAATATAGAGTCACACCAATTATAAGAGTTGCAATCTAAAAGAATTGGATAGATATACTATACATTTATGTAACAACAACTGTGCTGGCTCTCACGTTGTGGTTGTGTCAGCATTTCAAATATTTCGTAACTAATGCCGGAATTCTAATAATATATTTAATTTTTTGTGTGAAGACACGCGATAATAAATTCATCTGCCCACAATCAGTAACTGAAATAAGGATGACTGAAATTTTTGTTAATCAGTTTAATAAAATATAAATAATTAATCAGTTTGATAAACAAATAATTATTTTCTTACGTTGGCAAGGTTTTGTAGTTTGTGAGCAAGTGACTTTATTATTTGATATTGAATATAGTTACAGTGTTATATATATATTATATATAAATATAATATATATATATATATATATATATATATATATATATTAGCGTCGGGAGGTGACGTGACCACTTTAGGTATAACTTGGTCTCCCGACTCTCCCTAATGCACTTTTTTGGAATTTTTTTTTTTGTAATTCGGGCCTATAGTCGGGCATAAGCAAACAAAAAAATAATAAGGGTGTAATTCTAATATAATAAGTTTTATTAAAGTTTGAATAACGCCGAGTCAGCCTGACCGTGGAGGGGTGAAGCGGACCACCAATGAGGGGTGACTCGGACCATCTGTTTAATTTCCTCTTTTTTTATATATAATTCAATTTTATATTTTAATTTTTAACTTATATAATAATTATTTATCATATTAAAATTCGTATAAGTATAAAAATGTCAATAAGATAAATAAAATACGATATAGTAAATTAGGTGTCCGATCACCCCTCTCCGCCAAAATTTTGGACACTTTTTTGAACTCGTTTTTTTTATTAAAATTTATTTTTTTTAAAAAATTTCACTTAATATAGAAACTTTTTATTACATTTAAATAATTATACAATAAAAATGTCAATAGTAATACGTAAAATACGAAAAACAATGGTGGTCGGAACCCCCTCATCAATTTTTACGGCGGGGTGAATCGGACCAAGTTAGGCCGTTTTTTGCCACTAAGTACTGCTTTGGATCAAAAATTACTTTGCCAGTTTAAGCTAACATACTCGAGTGAATCCACTGAAAAAATAATTACAATCGATCCACAATTTTTCATTTTATAACGAAGTTAAAAAAACTCACATTTTTCTCAAAAATGAAGTTCTATTGAAGGAAATTTTGTACCCTAATTTCTAACATTTTTTAAAAATATAAAAACTTCTAGAATTAAATATGATCTAAAATAAAACTTGTAGTATAACCGCGTGGCTATAAATGAGCGAAAAAATATATTATTTTTTTTTATTATTTTTATTTTATTTAGAGTGGACGAATCACACCTCCTAAAGAGGCGGGCCTGGTCACCTCCGCCTGGGTATCATATATATAATATATATATATATATATATATATATATATATATATATATATATAGTATATATATACTATATATATATATATATTATATCTATCTCGTGCTCTCTCTCTCTCTCTCTCTCTCATCTCTCTCCTCTCTCTATATATATATATATATATATCATATATATATATATATATATTATATATATATATATATATATATATATATTATATATATATATGGTAAAAGTTACTAAGCCACACGGACACGGGAGCTCGATCAAAAAAAAAATTTGATCACAGGTAGCTCTATAGATACATAAATAGTGTTTTAGGGTCCGAAATCAAATTTTTTTCCTGACATACCTGACCTAACCTAAACCTAACTTAACCTAACTAACTCTAGGCTCGGACTGCTCCTTTGGGGGCCTCGCTAAAGATTGAAAGGGGCCATTAGCGGGGAATTTAGGGGAATAGATGTATTGAATATATGTTTAACAGATTATTCTTACATGCTAAAAAGCACAATTTACTATTTTGTCACATGGATAAATAGTGTGAGGGAAAAAAGTAAGCTATTTTTTATGTAGTTATATGTCAATAAATTTTCTTCGCTCTGATTGTACCTAAACTGGTTCCTGCTAGAAAAAATAAGTATAACTTAAATTAATTACGAGTGGTCTTATTATCTAAAAAATGAGATTGGAGTAATATTTTAGTTTAGGCAACCAAATACAACTGTTGAAGCCATAATATCTAAAATCCTACTGTAATCCTCAGTCAATATTAAAAAGGGACAGAAGTCACATTCGGTAATAAAAAACCAAGCATATTTAAAAGAAAAACAATGTCCTCATTAATTGTGATTTAAATTGTAGAATTGTAGAATATATTGTTATAACAAAAAAAAAGAAAAAAAAGGATTTTTTTTTCTCTACAAAAAAAATAAAAACCTTTTTTTTGGTGGCCAAAAAAAGAGAGTACAGACACAGCAAACTAGGAAAGGTTATGTGATAGTGAAAGATGTTTACTTACCTAACAGCTTTTTGGCCAGTTTTTCACTGGTCCTGGCTACTTCATCTATAACATCTTTATCCAGTTATAAAAAAGTCTTTCTACTTCATGAAAGAAGATTAGACATAAGGTCATGGCTTAAAGTAGATCTAAGTCGATTCTTAACTATTTTAGTGTGAGAAAACTCCTTTACAGGAGAATTGTGTATAAGGTATGGGTAGTATATAACTTGTAAGCTCATATAGGTTGGTAAACATCCAGATTGTGAAGAGTCAAAAACAAGCAAAAAAGCGCATGATAAACACCGAAAACATTGTTTATTGTCACAGAAGCAAGCATAAAGATTGTTCGTCTTCTTCAAATTCAGAGTTCTACATCGCCAAAATTCATAGATTTCTTCAGCCCTATTTAGATTGTCTTGTTTTATTTTCATGCCAAGTTTTCAGCCATTGTAAAACTTTCATACTTATCTGCAAACTGTTTCAGCTATATATAGCTGACTTCTTTCAATTTACAAGTTTAGAAATAATACTAAAGGACTTTCCGTCAGACAAGCTATCACAGCATTAGCGATTTTATAAATTTCTTTAGGGTTAACAGGTAACAATCTCTAAAATTTTTTCTTTGTTTAAATTTATCTTTCTTCGATACTTGTCCTGGTACAATCTAAAACACTGAAAACACTAATTTATAGTTTTGAGGCAGATTGAAGATCCAGGAGCTTCATCTATTGACTTTTCACCAGACATTACTTTTTCTTTGAAGTTCTATTTTTTGAAAGTTCTAACTCGTATATAAAAATATGTTACTTTCTAATTTGTTATTAACTGTACTTGCATATATATTTTGTTTTTGAATGCCGAGCCTGAAAGTGTTTATCAATCCTTTTATCTCCTACTTGTTGAAGCAGCTTTCTTACCAAGTTCCAGACTGTAAATGAGTCCAATGGTTTTACTTGTAAATATTTTAAAATGGGAGATATAAAAAGAAATAATCTAATAAACATAGACATAAATAGCTTTTCAAGTATTTGGACCATTGACTGCATTCAGATTTCTGTCATGAATTAAGATTTGTATTTATATGTTTCTTTTAAAACGGGTAATAAAATTGAATAGTTTCTCTGCGTTTACTACTTTTTCATTTACATATCACTCATCGAAAAATTAATTATTGAATAAGACCTTTATGTTTGCTCGCACCAACCTTGTGGCTGCTTTTTTTTGCAACCTGTGGCATTTTTTCATGTGCAATATGTTTTTCTTTTTTGTTTCCCTCTTCCATACGGCCATTCTTTTAGAAGAAGGTTTGATAAGAGACGATGTAGTTTTCTAAATCTTCCTAAGTTTTCTACTTGGAGCAACGTTACTGTTGAATCAGCTACTACCAGGTTCACAATAACAGTGATGTAAATTAAGATCTTCATTTTCCTCTTTGAAACTGAGCTTGTAGACGCGTTAAAAACAACCTTCAATTGTTAGCTCCGTCAAAATGAAACAAGAAATAATAATTTGATATGCAAATACCACAACTTGGGCTAATTCGATTTTAATAGCTCGTACAAAGCTAATCCAGCATATACTCATAGACTCTGTATTTTTAAAAGTCTTTCTATAATCTTTCCTTGAGAGAGTATTCTTAGCGGAAGCAAAATCGCCAACAATGGTCATAATAGCCTACAGATCTTGAGTACTATCTACCATTACGCTGAATATTATGCTATCATGAAGGTCTTTCAAAATGATATCAGGGAACATCGAATAAATTAGCTTGTTGATAAAGGCTTTTGACAAAAATGTCAACAAAGAGCCTCGTCCAGTCGGTCTTTTAGTTAATTTTCCAGTGGCTTTTCTTTTGTTCATTATTTTCAGTCTGTGCTTTTCTGTCTTCAATACACTTTCTGACATGATTTTGTAAAATCACATAATAATTTGCAACCAACATGACCAGTTCGAAAAAATTACCATGATTATCTATAGAGTCAAGCGTAATAAGCCCGCTTCTGCTTTATCCCCTCTTGTTACTCAATGCCTTGTTTCCAGTAAACAAACTATAACAAGTTAAGCGTTGAACAACAACTTCTAGTGTGACTTCTCTTGCC
>JABUQX010063210.1:0-10000 GCA_015478945.1 Trachelipus rathkii
AAATCTGTGGTCCTGATGTTAGATATAGTTGTGGGATGTTAAGCTTGTTCTAAGTCCTATATTCAGTATTTTGTCCAAATATAAACATATACATCAACTAAGGGAGATAATTTTTGCTACTTAGATTTACAGTTCATGAGTCTTGACCCTTACTACGTCTATAGGTTCGTATTTGCTGAGTTGGATGTGTCACACGTCACATACCAGTCGAAAGTAGTGATTTTGTTTTTTATTTAAAGGATTACTTTGTTTGTGAAAATGTAGTGCTATCTGTGGGATGGTGTAGATAATATATGTAAATATCCTTTTTGCATAAGGAGAAAAGATCGTTCTCAAGATGAAACGATATTTTTGGTGGAAATCTATAGATTATGAGTTTATTTAATTCTCTCATCTTCTATAAATATATTTACATTAATTATATGTTTATATTTAATTATTGATTATATATTTTATTATTATTGTTAATGTTAGAAATTATTAGTAGTGTTTATGTATATTATATAAAAGTAATATTATCAAGTTAGTTATTATTTTAGAACGCACTTTATTTAGGGTTTATATATAATAACTGTATAAATTTGAGTACATAATTAATATGAATATTAATAAAAGTTATATTTTTTATATGTCTTCTTCTTAACAAATAATAATAATACCATTTATTATTATGTGATATATTATTGATATTAAATAATATTCTTTTGCTGATAATATTATCCGTTATATTGATATTTTGTAGAATATAGTTATTAATTAACGTAAATATCAGAAAAATAAGATTATCATAAAGTGTGAGTGAGTGAGTTAAATTAATTGCATTCTCACTCAATAATATAAAAATCAGCATATAATTTTTTTTATTTGCCTTTTCAAGCTTACTCTCTTAAAACACAGATTTGAGAAAAGATTAAGATGATAAAGGACTGATGTTGAAACAGAATGTGAAGTCCCGTAAGATGGCATCTTTAGTCCATTTTTTTAAATAATTTTTTATTGACTTTTTTTTTTGGGTTTAAAATCATTGGATTTTTTGTTATTGTGGTATTATAACCTGGTTTCAACTCAATGGTGTTTAAACCAAAAATGGTGTTAACCATCCAGGGTCCTCAGGGCGGAATTAGCAAATAATTTTATATATTTTTTATTTATATCTATGTAGGTTTGTCTTAAATCATTAAAATATTACATATATAAAAGGAAACTTTTTTTATTAATACTAATTTTAATATAAATAAATAAGAATAAGTTCATATTTCAATTAATATAATTATTTTAAGTTTTTTATTATTTATCACACAAGTGACATCATTCTAACGGTACAATCACTGTTAGTCATATATATAGTAGGATATTGATTATAATTTTACTAGAGTATTATACTGATATATGGATATATTTCCCTACCAGATCACATACAAATAAATATACACCTGTATATTTATATATATTATTATATATAATTATATATATCTATTATTATACATTCATGCCTATAATAATGTCACCTTTTATTTATAAAGCATTATTGATTAAGTCACCTACGATTAACTAATATATATGATAATACCTGAACTTCACGTGCAGAGCACTTTGTTTATCAACGAAACTCTCACGCATTCTAGTTATTAGCATATTGTTCGCATTATTATCTAATATGGTTAAAAAATATACGTTTATTACAAATTTTTAAAGTCACAAATTATAATAATATATCTTATATATATGGATTAGGTAGAAAAATATAAATAGGTACTTATTATTATTGTAAACTTGGTTTGGAATTATTTACCTTTAAATGGGTAAACTGTCGGACCAAATTATTTCTCGCTTTATGGACTAAGAGATTGTGGAGTGACCACGTTCTGAGGAATGGATGAACTATTTCAAAATTTCGAGTAGCACGAGCAGCAGACGGACAAGAAACTTTGGATTGAGGGTAGAGAGAGCGCGATTTTTAAATACATAAGCGGCGAGAGTCACTTGGCCAAACACACTTTATCCAGAGGAAGCAGAGAATTTCAACAGAAGCATGATGTGGCAGGGAAGAAGGAAGTCACCCCAATAGCAAACTAACCTGGAGTTACAAATGTCACACAAATACTTCGTTGTAAGATACACCACTTCTTCTTATCGGGTGTGCAGATACACCACCCCTTTTGCTACGTGCCCATCTTAAAGTTGGTAGTACGCTTACTGAATATATAATTAAATTTCAAACTTTTAGCACTGGCGAGTGAAGTATAAGTTCACTCTCTGAGCGATACTGACGCGGCAGTGACTTCTATGATAGAATTAAATGGATAATAAGCACTAAAACTATGTACAGAGCGTAAAGATAGATGGCGCCATCGTTGAAGACCTTAGTTAATAAGTACTTAATAGAATCAGTTTATATATTATTAGTTAAGTTATAATTGTTATTATTCTTTATATTTGGCGCGGGACTTATGACCGACATTTTGTCCAAAAACCTGCTGTGAAACAATGTAGCCCTTGATCCCAGATCATTCTGAGATCAGTACGTGCCATCATCACAGGGCGAGATAAATAACAGACAGATTAGGAGTATAGCTTTTATCACCGCTAGTCGATGAGAGTGGTGTATAGGTAAAGGGCAGAAAAGTATTTCTCCGAGCATTTCTTAATACAAGAATTCTACACAGAGTTTACTTTTTGATGGCCCATTTGCCTTAACAACACATTAAAATAGTGATCGTATGAAAAGGTTGTACCAAGCACATATTTTGGTTATTGATAAGCAAGAACACAAAGGAAGGAGTTAGTTTAATATTTAATGATAACGATGCTAGGTAATGCACGAGATAGACCGTGAATAGAAATAGTAATAGTTATGAGAGCATGGTCATTCTGAGAGAGTACCTTAAAGAAGCTGAGATTTTTAAAGTAATTAAATTTGAAGATTGAGACGTACAACACGGAATCAGCTAATCCAGATCCAGATACAGTGATCTGAAAGAATGAAAGAATCGCTAAGAAAGTTAGTATTAAACGAAGAAGGCAATTCTAAGAAGTAATAGAGGGAGCAGATTGATTGAAATGAGCTGAGAATTTGAAGGGCTGACGTATCTCCGACATAATGAAATAGATAGAGTTATGATGTTCAGGTGAGAAGATTCTTAACGAACCAGTATAGAATAAAGTAGACACGATAAAATGAAGACAGAACTCCTAGAGGAACACCAACATTTTGACAAAAAAAAGAAGAAGAAGCGTCCCATCAACACAACCAGATATTGAGCACCGTTTAGAAAGAAAGACTAGACATAAGTAAGCAAAGGAGAAGGCAGAAATCCAAAGGAAAAGGATAATTTGGGAGAGTGCAGCTACGGACATGTGCCAAATTTACCAGTCACGAAAGATACGTTTTGTATTATAGTCATAGGAACACTCACCTACCGCTAGTTCTCCCGTTTTATATACTAACAGCGTCCAATTCCATATATATCAGTTAGAATTTGGAAGTTATATCACGCGAGAATGATGAACTCCTATAAAACCTACCAAACGCCGAAAGCCGTATGGCGATCGGAAAGATTGGAGACAGTTTCCAGATGATCTAAGAAAATCGAAGGATAGTTGAGAGCAAACTGTGGATTTACGAGGTCACGGTTTTTGGTTTATGTATTTAAACATTATTTAGTCGATCAAATTGCTAGTTTCTGGATATAAAGAGTTTTGGGTGCGATATGCTAATGGTGGCTGAGTTAGAGTGTTATAAGGTATCAGCCAATCGCGCGGCTTCATATTTATCTGGAGATCTAGGATGGTATAAGTTAGCCCTGCTTATTGCCAACCACCTGAGTGAAAAAGTGCTGAGTATTAAGACATATGAATTATAGATTGAATGACTGAGGGGCAGGGACAGAGCACGGAAGCAGACTCCATCAAAAAGACGGGGAAGGAATGCCACCATGCCAAAGCACAGCACGCTTCCTAAGTTACAGTGAAAGATTTCAGGAGGCATAATGCACCCAATCAAATCGTAATCACAATCAAGGCATAGGACACCTGAAAGGAAGAAGGTACTCTGAGACATAAGTGATGTCCTATAAAATAGAATCTTCAGTGTTCGAGTTAAAGGAAAATGGAGTGCCGAAAAGGATTGAGTCTTTCAGTTTGGCCGAATTACTAGCAACAAGAACATCAGCTATCGATAGGAGGAAAAAGAAAAGGCAGATTATTACAGAATTGTTAGTATGATATTTTTGGCATGAGGCGCAGGAAAATTTGTACAAGTAAAGAAGATATTGGGGAGAACCAAGGATGGTTTGCGTACTTTCAAGTTTTTTTCGATGAAAGACCCCGTCTATGTCGACGATAGAATATAACACCTCCAATGATTTCTAGATGATTGAAAATATTTAGTGAGATGCTAGGCACGTCACGAGAATATTTTCCACATCTCCTCACTACCGTTTTAAGAGCATGGTTTTGCTTATAAACCTGATTGCCCAGTAGACTATGCATACGATCGAACCATCGATTATGAAGAGAAGAAGATATAAGTTAAAAAGAAGGAATGAATCCGATATAGCATCATTTTGTACCCATCAACAGATTACAACTCCCTACCTTGAGTCGGCAGAGAAGCCTGAGGCGTCAACAGAGGTCAATAGCAGTCATGTCCAATTTATAGATGGTGTAGAAGCGACGCAAAGTTCCCAAATCGGCCCAATCAAAGGTTGCCGAGATAAGAAGCACATGCAGGATGGAGCTGTTGTAGGGTTGAAGAGGTGGTAAGAATGTAAGAGAAATTAGGGAGGGATCCGGAATGTGGTATGTAGTTCTTATAATTAGTGTTGTTTCTCAGATCGATGAAATGCTTGAATTCATTTGGCGGCCTCACTCCCCGTTAATGGCTAGTATCTTCAGGAAGATCTCAAGCCATTCAGTGTTGTGTAGCATTGAACATCCCGCTAAAAGTAAGAACGTATCTTGAGATATTGACGTATTAGAGAATATATATTACACCAAAAGCACGTTTGCGTGAATAGTGGTTATAAAATAGGTATAAGGTATAAGATATTTGCATATAGATAGCGGCTATGGATATGTCTGTTATCTAAGAGTGTACGAAGGTTATTTCCGTAAAATTATTGTAAAATGTACAAGCACCACACCTAATTGTGTAAATAGGATTTTAAATAATTAAAGGAAATTGATTGTATTGTTGAAACGGATAACTCTTCAGACGATATGACTTAACTTAAAATATATACAAGATTCACGAGAGCTGTTCGTTAGCACGGAAGCTCGTTTAAAAGCTAGTTATAACTATAGGCACTCTGATAAAATGTTCTGCAAAAATTAAGTTATATGTTATTGGTAACATTAACAAAAATATTAAGATGAGAAGAATATTATTTTGCTAGAGTAAAGCAATACAGAATTTCTCAATTTATTGTCAGAAAGGTCCCCCCTTAGACAAGAGCAAAAAAGTAGAGTTTAGTATGTTTACTCAAAAAAGGGATATTGTCCAACAGATGGCGAAAGGAAAGAGTTTTACAGCGCGGATTATTTAGGATAAAAAGTCAATATAAAATTCAATTGTGAAATCGGGTATTAATACAAAATCAACACTACATAACACTAAAATATTCTAAACCTACACCAACTCTACTATAATTATTATTATTTATATATATAAAATATATAATTGACTTACGAATATATATATATGAGAAATAAAATATTATATTAAATTATTTAATATATATATTTATAAGGAGTTAATAAAAATATGTTAATGTGTATTATTTACTTATATTGTATACTATATTATATTATTATACAATATATATATTTATATAGTTTAACTCATAAATTAAAGTTCACAAGATTCTATTCTGCTATTATATTTCTGTATAATTAGGAGAGTATATACTATACATAGTATATATATAAATATATAATAGTATATATAATATATATATTATGATATAATATATTAGTTATATATATATATTATATATGTATATTATATATATATTATTATATAATATATATTATAATATATATATATAATACATATATTATGATTATATTATATATTATATTATATATATTATTTATAATATCATATGATATATATATATATTTTATATCATATTATATAATATATATATATGATATATATTATTGTATATATATATATTTATATATACTAATATATATATATAAACGTAATTTATTAGTATATATAATATATATATATTATATATTAATATATATAGTATATATATATTTATATATATATAGTTTAAATTATATAGTATATATATATGATATATATATTATATATTATAATTTATTATAATATATATATAGTATATATTATACTATATATTATATATATATATAATATTATATAGTATATATATATATATATATAAATATAAATTATATATGTATATATAGTATAGTATATTTAGTGTATATATAATAGATATAAGTATTGAAATATATATTATATAGGAAGAATAGTGTCAGTTTATATATGTATATATATTATATATATATATTTCGTCTTGGTCCGTTTTTCAGTTGGTCTTTTACTGTTCTTCTAGTATAGATCGTCTGACTTGTTGCAATTCTTTTCCTGTGCTATTTCGTCCCCTCTTCTAATCTGGGACAAGAACTTACCAATGGTCGATGAAGCAATGTCAGTCTTCTACCACAATTCTTCTTGTAATTAATTTATTGAATTAGGGAGCCCAGCACAGTACTTGAGCAGGGATTTACGGGAACACTTATCATGTCCCCGTCTTTAGCAGGGGAAGAGGTTAGTCTTCTGGGTATTTCAAGGTCGCCTTTCTATATCAAGTATATTAAAAGGGTTTAAATTATACACGATTCTCTTCTATAATCTATTGGGCAATAACATAGCTCTTTAATATTCATAGAGTAACTAAATAAACGAAACCAACAACTCCAAGAACGACTACCATTAAAACCTTAACCATTAAACGTCATCTCACGTCCCATATCAATACTTCGACCGACTAATCCAACCTCCATAAACTGCACAGAGTAGGCGCGCTGATTTTAAATACATTTCTATATTTATTATTCGTAGTGGATGCAGCAGTTGTGAAGGAATGAGAGTAGTTTTTTTTTTCTTAATAAGAAAAAAAATTTCAATGATTTAAAACAAGGATTTCGTTTTAATTCATCAAGTTATTTGTTATTAAGAATGAAGTCATACCTAATCAATATAATTATTTACGATGTTGCAATAACATGAAAAGAGTTCGGTGATTCCAGAATGTAATGTCCCTGTTCTTTGTTAAAATGGGTAGTTCCTAAAATGTGATTTACTAACAAAAGAGAAAAAGAACTGCCTGAATTCTTTCTCAACAGAATATTCTATCCACACACACCTCTACACACACACAACACAACCAACACACAACACAAACACAACACACACACAAACACAACAAACTACGTTTTAAAAATGTCAAGAAATGCCAGCACTCACACAACACAAAATACGCAAATAGCACAAACACAATCACAAACAAAACAAACACACAACGAAACAAACAAACAAACACGACAGCAACATCCTCTTCATAAATGAAAGATCAAAACATAAACAACAAACACACACACCAACAACAAGCAGCAACACACCACTAATAGAGGAAACCCACACACAACAAAACAACACACAGCAACAACTTACACAAACACACACACACAGCACAACAACACAAAACACACACACACAAACACACACACAAAAACACAACAAAAAAACAACATAACACACGAACACACACATATACAAACAACACACACACCAAACAAACAGCCACACAACACACAAACCACAAACGACAAACCACACACCACAACACACCACAGCACAACACACACAAACAAACCACACACAACACACACACCCACACAACACACGATAATAATAGTCAAGTGTTAGGATTAGGTATACATAGATAAAATCCAATACAGAAAAAAAAAACAAAAAACGTAAAAAGTACAAAATAAAATACTCACCAAATCGTGAGCCTAAAATAACAGAAAAAAAAAAATACGGGATAAAAAAAAAAGGTTAAAAATGTAAAAAAAAAATAAATATATATATATTAAAACAATACAAAATAAAACTAAGTCTAAGAGATATAATAATAAAAAGAAATACCGGAAACAAATTTAATAAAATATATAATAGATATAATAGATAATATATATATGTTAATTAGGATTGAAATTGGAAATTAGGATTTGAAGAGATTCCAAACAGAAGAGATAGCGGATCAAAGATAATTTTTATATATTTGGAAACATATATTATCAAATTTACAAAGTAATAAAATTTAAGGATAATTTTATAATGGAGAAGATTTTAATATTAATTTAAGATGAAATTTAACACCAGTGGAAAATAACGATGCCACAAAGGTTGAACTTCACATCTGACATATTAATAGAAAATAATAATGAAAGTTATAAAAATAAAGTCAATTTGTTCTCACTGGGGGTTCATACGTATTTGATATAGAGAAATCATCGTTAGGAAACGATCTCTCTACGTCTGATGATTTATATTTAAGAGGATTCTGTATTTCAAAAATAAACTCGACGAATAAAGTTATAAAGAAGAATTCAGAGATGAACCAGCATAATGAGCCTCATCTTGAATACAAATAGTGAATATATCCAAATTCTTAGAAGAGAGAGAATTGAGATAGTGGAGTCTTGTGAAGACTTAAAGGGACTACCTACATTAAGATCAGACCTAGAGAGAAGAACTCATTGAGAAAAGTTTATTTCGAGAAAGGCTCGGTATATGAATTAATAAATACAATAAATAAAAACCATATCAATAACTCACTTCAAGTCACTTTTTTGAAAAGACAAAAATTTAGTATAAACTTCAAGATTTCTAGAGTAAGGAATCTTCTTTATCAAATAAAACAATATAGACTCTTACGATCCTCACTACTTGAAGACTATGAAGAGATTACAAATTTAGAAGAACTAGTTAAATTATATCTTAAACATTTACATAACCTATCTATAGGAGAAAGTACAAACTAATATGTGAGATGACAAAAAACGCCTAACACAATAACCTACCTAAAGCAAACTCTGCGATTTAGGGTTGATATCATTGTATGAATTGAAGACGACACCGAAGATTAAAAAAAAAATAAACGACCAGAGGAAGACGTATAGAAACCCACAAATGTGTAATGTGTTAGAGGCGGATAAAAAATCCACTCTTGTGAGCTAATGCAGGTCTGATTAATAGTGATGGTGTATATAGTAACTATAATAGGATATAGATTAATTAAAGAAATAAAGATGTAGTATAAAGTTAAGAAGAAAGAGATATAGAGAAAAATAAGAAAGTATAAATTAAAGTAAATTAATATATATATATAATTAAAATAAATATAATAAAAGATATATTATATATTATATAATAAATAGAAATTATAGATAGATATAGAGATATAAAGAAATAGATAATAAATATATATTATATATAGAAAAGATATATATAATAATAATATAATATATAGTAAATATATAGAAAGAGAAGAAAAAAAAAAAGAAATAAATAAAATATATATAATATATACAGAGATGGCGAAAAGGATGAACCGCGACAGAGGAATACATAGGCCCGGGTACATGATCGGGCGATACTTTATGTACCGATACCGGTATCGCCGACCCAAACACATTGTATGAGAAAATAAAGAAAAATAAAGAAAAAACGCGATAGAAGAATGTAAACAGGTATCCGCCCAATCAAATTTTTGGAAAAAATGGTAACCAGTACCGAAAAACATCAGAACTTTAATTCAGTACATGTTTGGTTTTTATATTATGGATAATGATCTTTGTTCTTTAAAATATTTAAAAAAAAAAAAAATAATTTTATTACTTGAAGAATTAATATATGTTTATACTTAAAAAGAAATAAGAAATTACTTATTTTACT
>JABUQX010063210.1:22500-24743 GCA_015478945.1 Trachelipus rathkii
TTTTTTCTCGAAACATTAAACTCCCCCCACCGGACACCTTACCCACCGTCTCCGTAGGCAAGGAAGGCAAACCCGGACGAGGTCAAAGGGAACTTAAGGAGAGGGGGGGTTGATATGCGGAGAGCTATTCTTCGTCGGAAAGAATAGCCCGTATTCTCTGCTTGGCCAACACGTGCGCTCGTCGTAAGGGCCTCTCCGTGGAGAGACCGCCGCCTGAGGAAACTTCGAGTGGTGGTGGCGGATCTGAGGGATTGAACATGTTGGAGTGTATCTCCAGAGGGTACAAGTGGATAACGGCCCTTGTTATTTCCCCACGGCTCGTACTGAGCAGCACCGAGCGGGTGTGCCCATCGGGGGAAGTGTAAAGGGTTTTGATGATGCCCAGTTTCCACCTTAGACGAGGACCATCGTCCTCAATTAGAACTACGTCTCCGACCTTAACGTTAGGGTGGTTGAAAACATTCCAAGATTGTTTCAGGCTGAGCAGATAGTCTTTGCTCCAGGCAGACTGAAACTTAGCTATGAGGGCAAGTAAATACTTGTACCTCTTGTTAATCTTCACCGGGTCCCTGTAGGTGACATCATGTTCAAGCAATTCTTCAGGGACAGGAAGGGTATTCAGCTTGTACCCCATCAACAAGTGGGAAGGAGTGAGGGGCTCCTCGCAGTGGAGTTCGTCGCCCACGTAGGTGAGGGGTCGGCAGTTGACCACAGATTCCACCTCCGCAAGCACCGTATTGAACTCTTCATAGTTTACTAGAGAGGTCTTAAAGGTCTTCCGAAGATGGGTTTTGGTCAGCCCGATAAAACGTTCAAAGAATCCGCCGTAATGACTACTTCTGGCGGGATTGAATCTCCAGGTGATGGAATGCTGGGTTAGGAAGTCCTTCACGGAGGGTAACTCCCATATGTCCCTTAAGTGTTGGGATGCTGCTTGGAAATACGTTGCGTTGTCAGAGTATATTACGGAGGGTGTTCCTCGTCTTCCGATAAACCGACGTAACGCTCTCAAAAATGACTCGGTGCTGTTGTCAAAGACTAGTTCTAAATGTATCGCTCTAGTCACAGCGCAAGTGAGCAAAACCACATAGCTTTTGGTAACTTCGTTCCTAGGAACTTTGACATTAAAATAGCCTGTGAGGTCCACTCCGATTACCGTAAACGGTTTGCTTTCTACCACTCGGGAACGAGGCAAGGCAGCTAGTGGCGCCGAGCGAAAGTGTGCAGCTTGTAAACGTCTACAAAGACCACACGGGCGTATCACTTTCTTCACCGTTGTCCTCATCCGAGCGAAATAGAACCGCTGACGGACAATCGACACGAGTTCTGAAATACCAACATGGTGGTTTGTTTGGTGAAGTTGCCATATGATGAGTCGGGTGAGATGTGAGTCTGATGGCAGCAGCATAGGAAACTTTGCGTCGAAAGGTATCATCGCATTGCTCAATCTCCTGTCGCATCTGAGGACTCCATCTACTAGCTTTAGGCTCAGTTGCTTCACCAAGTTCGTCAAAGGTAAGGAGTCTCGGAGGCACGTAACTTCGGGTAGGTAGTGTTCCCTCTGTAACCTCCGAATCCAGTAGAGTTCCGCGTTACTTCTCTCTTCTATGGAAATCAAATGGGAGAATTCGGTCCGAGAGACGGACCGGGTCATAGGGAGCTTCTGTCTGGATTTCCTCAGGTTCTCGATGAACCTGTGAACCAGGGCGGTGATCCGTATGATCTTGTTGAGAGAGGAGTAACGCTCTAAATCGAAGATGGGAGCCGCTTTCGGTACCGCGGTGGTGGAAGTGGCTACTATGACCTCGTCCGTCCCCGTAGCCCCTTCGCAGAGGGAAGGGTGTTCGGTCCAGACGGGCCAATTTGGAGGGCTGGTGAGCCAAGGGGGGCCTTTCTTCCATAAGTCCGTGAATACGTACTTATAACTCACGCCTCTAGACGCCGCGTCGGCGGGGTTGTCTTCTGTGGGGACGTACCGCCACTCGGCTGTCGGCAGGTTTCTACGGATTTCATCGACTCTGTTCTGGTTGAAGAGGGGGAGCTGCTTGGAGGAGAATATCCAGCGCAACGCCACCTGGCTGTCACACCAGCAGTAGATCTTAACTATCTCTAGTAAATTCTTGTAGGCGTCGATGACAAATTTAATGATTCGGGAGGAGAGTAGAGCTCCCATTAGTTCCAAACGCGGGATCGTGAGTTCTTTCATGGGTGCAACTTTCACCTTTGCCATAAGAAGACTGGCG
>JABUQX010063211.1:0-5000 GCA_015478945.1 Trachelipus rathkii
AATAAGCTCTAGGGTTAAAATGACAGACATTAGCAGTTCTCACATTTTCAGGGATAAACCTAATCTTCTTGTGGATACCGCACTCCATGAGAAATATTTTCCTCCTGTTCTCCAATATTCTTAATTGTCTCACTATTCCAACTGAGGTAGAGTCGGCGTAGGAGCTGGCTAGTCTTTTCAAATTATTTAACACACTATTTCCAGGGTGGTTTTTCCACCATTGACAGAGGATATATCATTCTCTTTATGTCAAAGTTGTAAAAAATTATCATTTGATTTCTTTAATTTCGGATATAATTTCCGTAATGTAAGCCTTTTACTTTTATGTACAATAATCACATCCGTCAGAAGAATGGGACTTTCTTTTTCACTCTCTCTTTCTTTTCTGTAATGACGATTTTTTGACATCGGCCAACAATCATATTATTTTAAAACACAGGCCATTGAGGAAGAAGTGAGGTTAAAATGGGAAGCCTTACAGCTTCACATTTCCCTTACTCACGTCGAATTCCGTCAGCCAAGCACAGAGTCAGCGAGCTAAATTTTCATGGCATTCTCTTTCCTGCCTCAGACGACCATATTCTTTACTCGATGTAGCATGTTGAAAATTTAACTAAAAGGAAAAACAGACTCTATAGAAAGTAGCTACCACAACTACTTTTTTCGTGACACCCCCTTCTTAAATAGTTAGGAGTAGTCTTATATTTTTCTACTAGATTGGTTCGTAAGTCTCTTCAACGAGTGGTAGTAGTTCTCATCCTCTTGAAGCTTTTGCTTCTCGCCAACTCTGCCCTTTCATTTAAAAAATAGATTTTATTGGCTCCAAAAGGAAGGGATCACTTGGTACGACGGTGTGGTGATTTCTTCGGTAGTTAAATAAAATGCCGTTTGTTTCACGTAGACTGCCTGCCTCAATATTGGCTCACCAATATAATGGAGGATACATCTCTTGCAGCTACTGCGAGGACACTCAGCGGACAACAGCTTCCTTCTGACTTGCACTTCAAAGCACAGACGTTCATAGTTGGGTTAATAAAAAGGAAATATTTTGTCTTCAATTAACAATCCTTTAAAGAACATAATCAAATTAAAGTAATTTTCTATTCCAGATGTATAAAATCGATCTTGAATTAATTTATGCTGTTTGACATTACACAGTTCGTCGCACTCTGTATAAGTTTTAAGATTGCAAGACTCGCCAGGGTTAAGACTGAATGAGAAGGAAAAAAATAGAAAAGAATAATATAACTATCTTGCAAGATAAAAAATAATAATATCTTTAACAGACTTCTGCATATATTTATATTTCCGAGAATGTGAATGCCATAGTGCAACACGTGAAAAAACCACTTGAAAAATTGATAGAGACACAAGAGCCACTCTCCCTTATACCAGCTTACATGTTGGGCTTATTTCCTTCACTTTTATATTCAAGACCTTATCACTAAACTTGAACTTCTATTTTTTAGAAATATGGTGTAAGAAATGATCAAGCAAGGCGCCCTATAGGATCTTGACAAATTGTATCTATTTTAATAACGATTTTTCGACCCACTATTGGCCTACACAGAATTTTGCTAGGATTTTTAAGTTTATTTTCTCGTGAGAGAAAATATAAAGATTTCTAAAATTTCTAATTTCCTATTATAATTGTAAATAACTATTTCCTTTATGTTAGACGTAAATTTATTGTTTATAAAGCTCAATATTCGGCCCAAATAGTTCGGCAAAAAGCCGAATGAATATTCGGTATTTTGGCCGAATAGGCAGAATACCGAATACTTACCGAATATTCACGGTAATACACATCCCTAAATATATATATTAATATATATATTAATTTATAATATATTATATATTAATATATATATTATATATACTATAATAATATATATATATATTAATATATATATATTATAAATATATATATATTATATATAATAGTATTAATATATAATTAATATATATAAATATATTAAATAGCTAATGATTAATATTTTTTTATCTAAATATGATGTGAAAGATATAAATGTATTTAAACATTTTAGAATTATCTTTTATATATTTGTGTTATTTTTTGTTTGTTCCTGGATTATATATATATATTATAAAAATATATATATATATACTATAACATTGCTTTTTACCGCAATTTAATATTTACCACTAAACAAAGAACCATATATATATATCATAAGGTAGTCTGTGAGTCCAGGAGCTATATATATATAGCCAATTAGGATATATATATATATATCATATCATATATATATATATATTATAACCGAGGCTGAATTCTATGACTTGGTAAGTCATATATATATTGATTATATTCAGTAAACTCATTGAGTAAGGCTTGATGAGTGATATACTAATCTATATATATATATACTATAATACTTATATAACTCTGATATATATATAATAATTAGTATTGTACATACCTTATAATTTATTACTACTAACTTATTGTATGGTTCCTGGATTAATATATATAGTATATATATTATATATATATATATATATATATCAGGGTTGAAAAAACCCGGTTTGAACCAAGTAAAAACAGCCCAATGATTTTTTCTTTTTCTTTTTTTGTTACAAGTATGCACCGCACCATAGGTTGCCGTTTTTTTTATGATTTTAATTTTTGAAGGAAAAAAATTTGATCAATAATTGAATTTTTTTTTTTTTGTAATATCAATTCAGTATTATTCTACAAATAAATTAATAAATCGATATTAAATTTACAAACTGAATATTTTTTTTTCTAACAGACATTATCCAATGCCCCCCACTGTTGAATGAATGTTATTGCCTCAATATGAAACTTGTAAAGATAAATGGTGTTGCTATTGTTACGAGTTTTTGATAGTCATAATATAACAGACATATCGTAAGTAAAAATAATTAAGTAATATTAAATTTATATTATTTAAACTTTGAACATTGTTACCACCCTAATCTGAGGCTCTGGGAAGTTAGCTCCCTATAGTTTAGTAGCTGTAACCTACGAAACTAGGTTGATTGTTTCATAAGTCTAAACATGATAGGACTGATTGTCACAGGCTGACTAACAGGCAACAGCAAATATTTAAAACTCAAAGTCTGAAGTCAGTCACAGTCATGAAGTTGAAGTCTGTAACAGACTTGATTTTCATTCAGTCATTAGAATTAAACGTAGTCTAAAATTAATTAGTAATTGTAGCATTTAAGCCAGTTGACTGAAATCACTAAATGAACTTTTCACTGCGGTTCCTATTTTTCTCTTAACTTCGAATGAAGATAATTCCTTGATTAAAAAATACCCAAAAAAGTTTAGTTCAAGACAGCTCAGTGTAAAGCATTGAGTCATATTGTCCTCATTTCGCAACACGCTGTGGTTCAATCCCGAATAAGGCAGTAATTCTTTACCTTTCCACTTTATGTTCTTTGTTTAAGATCTAAATAATAAATTGCGATTATGCAATATTTAACAACTATATTATATATATATATATATATATATAATATATATATATAATATATATATTATATATATATATATATATATAATCTCCATAATACTAAGATATATTATATATATATATATATATATTATATATATATATATATATATATAATATATAATATATATATTATATATAATACTTATATACCTCATCTAGTTTGCTCAAGAAAGCCCCTACCTACAGCGTGGAAGCATTTTTGGTACTCTGGTGCCACGAACATAAGAGCGTAATTCATTGCTATCCCTTAGAATGATTACTACTTCGTTGGGAAGGATCCTTTTGAGTGCGTTAACTGCATAACTGAAGCGATTCTCTCCGGTATGGAGGCGTACGGTATATTCCATTCTATTTCACTTCAGCTGAAGCTCATAATAATAAACCGCTGTTTAACTATGCTTATTCACGTTCTATTCGCTGCAGAAACGCTACCATTAGGAATTGAATTACTCTCGTCTGGATCAATTCCTCCTTCTCCACCTCACCCTCAACTCAGTTTGTAATTTATTCTAAATATATGTTATTTCTATTCTTTCTGAATTAACACTAAGATGGTGTATGATCCTGATGGCATCCTATCCTATGGTTAAACTATTTCGTCTATGCCTATCAACTTCAACTTTTCCTTCTGATGTTTTTGAGGTATTAGAAATTCGAAAGGATCAAAAAGGGTAAATGGTTGTTAAGCTTTCACTTATTCAACCTGTTTCAAAATATATAAAGAATGAAATCGTCCTAATTCTTTAGCCTCGGTACTTACTCACATTTCCGAATCTATCCTTCACTGTAAGATTTGGAAATAATTTAAATCTTCTAATCTTATCTCGGGTCACTAATATGGTTTCCGGAAGGAGCGCTCTACTGATTATTATTATTAATCTTTCTCATTTCTCTGACCTTGATCCTCTGAGTCTCTTGGGCATTTCGGTGACTCATTTGCCTTTTTGTTGGGCTTATCGATACTTTCTATAGTGTCTCTAACACAAAGAATTAATTTCTAAACATCCCTTTTTATATATCTATTCGTTTTCATGATTTTCTTTCCGGTCGGGGCTTTAACAACTGCTTTTGTAGACAGTCACTTTTCATCCTTTTAAATCTATTGATAGTTTTTTTTCTCATGGTTCTGCCCTATTCCCAGCTCTTTTTCTGCTTTTTATTAATGACCTTCTCGCAATAACTTCATCACCTATCCACTCCTATGCCGAAGACTTTACCCGTCATAACTTTTTTATTTTGAAAGACTTCTCAACCAACATCTCAACCAACAGCAAATTACTCATCCTTGGAGGAGTAGCCTTGGAGCAACTATCCTCTGATCCTTCTCTAATTTGTAATTGAAGGGGAGCAACGTGGTTGTTTTCAATACCTCAACTATCTTTCTATTCGATATAATCGTCCACATAGCTATATCTCTATCGAAAACACACAATTCAAGCCTATGTCTATCCTTAATATTCATGGTGTTAAAATTTCTTTATATTCTATCGT
>JABUQX010063211.1:15000-18169 GCA_015478945.1 Trachelipus rathkii
AGTTTTTTTTTCTTTATTTCTTGCAAAATTCAGTTCAACTAATTTTATATATCCTTCATATGTTGTGGTTGATCGTATGATGAACAGCGCCTAGTTCTGAATTTCTATAGTGTGTAAGATCTTTTTCATTTTTTAAGTACCTTTTAAGATTAACTAAGTTTTTACAGACGAATATTACAAACTTATTTATTGTGTTTAATGTGGTGCCAAAGTAATTAATTGTAATTTATTTAATCCATAATTCAGTCAATTTAATTCAAACTTATAGTTTTCTAATGCGATTTGTGGAAATTGCCAAACTCTCAAAAAAAAAAAAAAAAATTTTTTTTTCTAAAATATATATATATATATATATATATATAATGATATATATATATATATATTTTATAATATATATTATATATATATATTTATATTATATATATATTATATATATATATATATATATATATATATATATATATATATATATATATATATATATTTATATTGATTAGCTGCTTTTGCAGTTCTTAATGTTACACCAACTATATGTTCTTTTTATGAAGTATTTAAAAAAAATTTTGTGGGACACGAACATGTTTCCTTAGTTAAAATTGCGAAGATATTGGAAAGTATGACCACTTATTATGAACCACTCATATTCCGTAGGGTACATTCTAATCATTCTAATGCGGTATGATGGAAACTGCTCCTCGTTCAGCCCTCTAGCGTCTAATATTCTAGGCAAGCATCTGATTACGTTTAAACTGATATATATATATATATATATATAATTATATATATATATATATATAATATATATATATATATAATATATATATATATATATATATATATATATATATATATATATATATCGCGAGGTGTGATTGAAAAGTTTTAAGACTGTGCCTGTAATTTCAAAATGGTAGGACTTACAGGTTATTGTGATGGATTTCCTTCAAAGTAGTTTCCTTCCGACTGAACACACCAACTCCAACGGTGTTTCTACTTTGAAGCATTCCTGGAAATTTTATTTCGTAAAGGAACCCTCTCCATATTTGCTTGGATGTCTTAAATTGAGTCAAATCGTTTCTCTTTCATAAAAAATTTCAATTTTGGAAACAGGTAGAAGCTTGCAGGAGCTATATCAGGGGAATAGGGTGTTGCGGAAGCACAGGTATATGGTAAAAAATTCCTTGAACGAGAAAGCTACATGGGCCGGTGCATTGTCGTAGTGGAGGATCCAATTTTTGTCTCGTCAATGTGCATGCCTTTTCTTCAGCCCTTTTTCGCTCAAAACGCCGAAGGACACTTATAGTATTCCTTGTTGACTGTCTGCCCTCTAGGGGCAAATTCGTGATGCACGATACACGTAGAATCGATATAAAACCATCAACATTGTCTTCACATTCGACCGATTTTGTCGAGCTTTTTTCGGTCGTGGCGAATTTGGGCCCTTCCCTTACACTGCGATGATTGTGCCTTTGTTTCTTTGTCATAACCATAAAACCAATGATTCGTTACCTGTAATTACCATATTTAACAAATCTGGGTAACTTTCAACCCGATTAATCCAGGTTTTGGGACACTTCAAACCGTTGTTGTTGGTCTGACATCAATTTCGCGGGTTTTCAAATCTTCAGTTAAATTTGACTGAACTGCGTAGAAACTTAAATTCAGTTCATCAGACATCTCCCTAATTGTTAGTCTACGGTCAGAGCGCACTAAATCGCGAACTTTCACAATGTTTTCGTTGGTTGTTGAAGTGGAAATTCGACCGAACTGGGGGTCATCTTCGACCGATTCGCCGCCATCTTTGAATCTCTTTTACTCGTAAGCTATTTTTAAGAGTTCGTAAGTCTCCGAAGCTGATTTCCCGGTTTTAAAACAAAATTTTACACAAATTTGTTCCGTTTTTTTCAGCCATTTTGAGAAATCAAAAATCCGCCGAGACATGACAAGATATATATATATATATATATATATATATATATATATATATATAATATATTATATATATATATATATATTTATGTTAATGGTTATAGCTGATTTACTATTAAATAGTTTCTATGTCAAATAATATCACAAATAATTTAGTTTTGCCAACCAATTTAAGTAAATATTGTGATTATATATAATCAAATAACTTTATTCATATTTTTTTCTAAGACGTACTTCTTTATCTTATTGATACCATTTTTTCAACTCATGAGAGCTCTTATAAATAAGTTATAATAATGATAAGTAGAATTACTTATAATAATAAGAGAGTTTCAGTATATATATATATATATATTAGGTTACGGAATTAGGATAAAATAGATATCTACTTGCGTGAAGTCATCAGACATGTATAAAACAAGTATGTGAATTAATTGGTCATAGAAATGGTCATAAATATCAGAGATGGTATTTATCTTTGGTAAATACTCAATATTAATTAATCAATGAATATCTGTATTCTTCTTGCTATATCTAATATAATAATGTAATACTAGCTGACTCAATGAGGCATGTTTTCAATGATAATACTGTGAGAGTAGATGCACAACGAAAGGTATACTCACGATTATGTTTTAGCAGTGATCAATGACTCGAAAACTATAAATTGTGAGAAACGTTATATCTATTGTGTATTGGAAAGTAGTGTATAAATATTTATAACTCATATAACCTATGATTAATTGAGTATTTATTATTACTCATATATTAGTATATAATGAAACTTTTAAACAGTGTCTCTTCATATACTGATAACCTCATAAGTTAACTAGGCCTATCGCTATATTTTGACTATATGCTAAAGTCTAATTAATATAAAATCTGGTGATTGTAAGTGAGGTATGTATACGTATTTGGCATTGTTATTAAGTAATATGGTAGTACCCATAAATCATTATCTTAGTTGGCTTATCATTGGCTTTGGGCCAAAAAGAATACTTCCGTACTTTATGCTTATCTTTAAGTGATGAAACCATAGTAAGATACTTATGAGATATAAAAATTAGATATTGCAGAATTTTATATTAATTAGTAAACTGTTTATTTTCCAAGTGTTCCACATAAAATGTTAATAAAAAATTGACTTGAGATGGAGTTGGATAACTTTATTTCACTTGATTCAAGAGTCAATAAGTTTCCCGATAAAATATGATAAGGTGTAATATTTATCTCATCCCTT
>JABUQX010063212.1:0-12500 GCA_015478945.1 Trachelipus rathkii
AAAAAGAGCTCTTGTGCAAATTTCGGATTGTTTTCTACGAGTAAGTCAAAGTTCTAACGTCCCAACACTTCTTTCACACGGTTGAGATAATGACTTGGCAACTCTGTTTTCTCCATCCCCTTTTTGAAGACATCCCTCACCCTCTGTTTTAGTGCTGGTAAGTAAGCTTCCTCAATACGATTTATTAATTCTTCATAAGCATTGTCTCGTAAGGGAAATTGTAATGTGGAGACAAGACTATTTGGGAGAATGGAAGCTAAAAGTCGGACTTTCTCAGAACCCTCATTTATTCCGTTAAGTTTGAATACCGCGTTGGTAGCAGACGTAAACCAACTGACAATCATCATGGTAACGGAACTGTTTATCTCTATTATATATATATTATATATATATTATTTATATATATTATATTATATATATATATATATATAGTTAATCTCTCATATAGTATAGTATATATATATATATTATATATTAATATATATATATATTGTCGGCTTTTGGGGTGCTGTGTAAGCCGAACTTGAAAGTTTGGGAAATGAAAGCAGCTTCAATCTTTTCAGGGTTTTATTCTTATAAGATAACACACAGACCCCTGTTTCTAAAAGAAAAACAATACTATTAGAAACAGGGCAAATTATGATTAAACATCTCTATATGCCTGCACATGTTATACAGGAAGAGGATCCTGCATAAGATAAGCTTGCATATAGGGAGGTTTACAACTGGCCAAAAAGAAAACTTAAGTACTACTACAACTCTCTATGCTCACATATATTTTGCGGGAACCATCATCCTGCACAATATATATGTGCATAGGGAGTTGGTATGCTACCAGAAGGGTAGTTTATATATATCTGACTCCATAAATATATAGTAGCAGTAGAGCTATTATCGTACATTTTTAGAAATTAATTACCTTTAAGGTTTGGGTACATTAGTTTACAAGCCATACCATCAAATACCTAAACATTTACTGGCCTGTCCTGTAGACGACGTGAATGGGTGTGTGTGGTACGGTATACTTTAAAATTAACTACTTTTGAGCATCGGGTATACAAGTTTTAGAACGCTATTTTCTTTAATACCTACATCCACCGCACACATGGTAACCCATATATATATATATATATATATATATATATTTTATATATATATATATATATATATATATATAATATATATATATATATAGAATATATATATATATAATTGTAAATACCCCTAATGTATTTTCACTCCATGCTAGGATACGATCCTGGGACCTTAGCAGATGAGCGTGCATGTGGTTGACCCCTACGCTACGACGAGACAAAAGAGAAACCGATGAATACTTCTAAAACTGTCCCAAGAGATGCATTTACTACGTTCCGACCCGCTCGCAACTCGAAACCCGTTAGGGCAAACAAGGTAACCGCGCATGGTGAATAATAATACCATAAACCGGGGTTATTATGTATATTGAAAATGCAATATCTTAACCTTGCAATCAAATTTGTAATTGTAAATAGCCCACTAATGTATTTTCCAACCCATGGCTAGGATATCGTATCCTGGACTTGCAGATGCACAGCGTGCATGTGTTTGACCCTTAGCTCCGGAACCCCCCCGGGAGGGGAAAAAACAAAAGAGAAACCGAGAATACTGCTCTGTTCAAGAAGAGCATTACTACGGTTCCTCCGCTCGCATCAACGTAGGGCCAAACAAGGTACCGCGCATGGGGAATATAATAACATAAACCGGGGGTTATTATGTATAATGAAATTCAATAATTTTAACCTTGCAATCAAATTTGTAGTAATGGTAAAGTAACCCCCTAATGTATTGTTCCCATACATTAGGGGTATTTACAATTAGCAAATTTGATTGCAGGTTAAATTATTGCATTTGCATTAATTACATAATATAGCTGCCCGGTTTATGGTATTATTATTCACCATCGCGGTACCTTGTTTGGCCCTACGTTCGAGTGCGAGCGGGAGGACCGTAGTAATGCTCTTCTGGGACAGTAGAGGTATTCTCGGTTTCTCTTTTGTCTCGTGTTAAGCGTAGTGTCAAAGCACATGCACGCTCATCTGTTAAGGTCCAGGATCGTATCCATAATCGCGATCGCTACTCTGGGGGTATTTACAAGATTACAAAATTTGAATTGCAAGGTTAAGATTATTGGCATTTCATATACATAATAACCCCGGTGTTTATGTATTATTATTCACCATGGCGCGTACTTTGTTTTGGCCTACGTTCAGTGCGAGCGGGAGGAACCGTCAGTTATGCTCTTCTTGCGACAGTAGAAGTATTCTTCGTTTCTCTTTTGTCTCGTCTGTAGCGTGTGGTCAAACACGTGCACGCTGCATCTGCAGGTTCCAGGATCGTATCCTAGCATGGTGAGAATACATTAGGGGGTATTTACAATTACAAATTTGGTTGCAAGGTTAAGATTATTGCATTTTCATCTATATATATAAATATATATTATATTATATATATATATATATTATATATTATATATATATATATATATATATATATATATATCTCTATTATACCTATTTTGCCTTGCGGAGAGAGAGAGTAATAACAATTTGTCTGAGCTGCTATTCGCCACCTTACCAGCATGCACTAATCCTAACGTCAATATTTGGTTTCTCTCATATCTAGCTTCGGTAGACGAGCCTACGGCTGTTTATCATAGCTCTAACTTTTCACTTTTTATGCGCTAAATATTCTAATTCACATGCATCACTCCTTTACGCTGCTTCCACTCACCTCAATTAATTAGTTAAATGCCTTTTTGTTACATAAATCTATTGTTTTTTTTATTAATTTTATTAATTGTGCCGCAGCCCTATTTCGAGTTTAATTTTTCTTTTCGGAGGCAGTTTCTCCAGCTCCCGATAGGTGTCGTTGTTATTCATGAGCGCTGTAGTCTTCCGCTCGCAGGCAGGCGACATAACCCCCCTCCAGAGAAGAGGTCCAGGTAGATTAGTCGAGATAACGACTCGGCCAACGCACCTGTCGACCTCTACTCGATCTATTTGACGAAGCCGAGGGCAACAAAGCGGAGCGGTAGGAGGGTCGTGAAGCTGTAGTTGTAGTCTGCGGAGTGGGAGTCTGAGTGCCTGTTTGCGAACGGGTGAGTGGGCGTGAAGGGAGGGCTGGAGTTGGAACTGGTGTTGGTTGTATTGGTGCAGGAGCAGGAGGAGGGAGAGATGGAGGTGGAAAAGGGAGAGGATCAGGAGAAGGCGGAGGAGGAGGAGGAGAAGGAGGGGGAAGAGAAGCAGGAGGAGAAATAGGGATGTTAAAAGAAGGAGCCGAAGGAGGAGAAAGTGGAACGAAAGGCACAGAATCAGGATCGAGAACTGGAAGTGGATTAGCCTCAAAGAAAGCAGGCTTCAGTCGGTCAATGGAGACAACTTCTGTGCGAGTGGGACGCTGTATCGTAAAGAATTTCTCCTTCCTAAGCACCACGGGAAAAGGACCATCGTACTTAGGTTGGAGGGCGGTGCGATGTGAGTCATGACGAACGAAAACATGAGTGCATGAAGCGAGATCTTTAGGGATATAAGCATGCACTTTGTGTGGACGAGAGGGGGTTGGTCTCCACGACACAGCAAAGCTTCTCAAGCGAGTTAGATAGGAGAGTGGGTCTGCAGTAGAAGGGGGGGAAGACTGAGAAAAGAAATCGCCAGGGAGACGAAGAGGAGAACCATACACTAATTCAGCAGCCGAACAATGTAAGTCCTCTTTAACAGCGGAGCGGATGCCAAGCATAACGAAAGGAAGGGCATCAGTCCAATTTTCCGGGTTGGGCTGAGCCAGAAGGGAAGCCTTTAACTGACGGTGAAAACGTTCACAAGGTGTATACCAACAGGGAAAACACAGGGAAAATGAAAAATGTGCAGGGAAAACGGGGAAAACAGGGAAAACACAGGGAAAATAAAATTATCCAATCCAATTTATATCAGGCATCATTTTTGCTTAACCCCTAAAGAAGTATAGTGAAACACATATTGACTTCGAAATTCTCTTAAAAAGGGAGATCTTATCTGGTTCAAGGGATGTTAGAAATGTGTTTTGTCTTTGAAGGAGGAGGAAAGTAAAGAGCACAAGAATATCATTCATGATTCTCCTCTTCCTAGTACTTAGACTTTAAATTGTTGATAAGTCCAATATGGAGTAAAATTAAGTAAAAAATTTATATATCGACTTTTTCTTAGCCTAAGAATTTATACTTCTTGAGTTATTGAATCTTTATAATATTATTTTTATTAAAATTTATTCATCTGCAGTATCAGCGCATTTAACTAATTTCTCTTTTTTATTTTACAGAATTGAATTAATTTGTTATATATAATATTTAAATATTAGATAGCAATGGCAAAAAACTATTATAAAGCCAGTTTTAATTTACAATGGCTGGACTCCACTCTGCATCCAGAATGGTCAAAATACCTCTGAGATTCAGAGTGGAACGTCACGCTTTGTGCATCTTACTGCAAGAAAGAATTTTGCATTTCCAACATGGCAACAAGAGCCATTAAAAGTCATGCAAGTAGCAAGAAACACCAGAGCATCACTAAATGCTTAAAATCCAGCTCGCCGGACATGATGAACAATTTTGTTAAGCAAAGTACTGGGTACTGTTCAATTAATTCTAAACAGTTGCAAACGAATAATTCTGCATCAAGATCTTGTTCTCAGGGAGCCTCAGTTGGTTCTACCTTGGATGTCTCTTTTTAGCAAGGCAAAAGATGTACAGAAAGCTGAAATAATGTGGAGTTTGACTGTTAATCAAGCTCATATTTCCAATAGAGCTTCTGATTGTTGCCAAAAACAATTTAGCAAGATGTTTCCTGATTCGCAGATAGCTAAGTGTTTGGAAAGGTGAAATCATATTTAAAGGATCCCTTATTACATGCAAATTTGGTTTTTTTCCAAGCAGTAGCTCGTCAGTTGGAAGGATTTCTATTGAAGTTTCAACGTGAAGACCCATTGACGCCCTTCTTGTATGATGATCTCAGTCACTTAGTTAAAACTTTAATGAAAAGAATTCTAAAACCGGACATTTATTGTTCAGATGTCAAAGTTTTAATGAAAATTAACTTTAAAGATAAAAAAAAATTCATAAATGCAGAAAATATGGACCTGTATCATATACAGCAAAAGAGGGAATTAGGAATGCACCTCGAAGGCTGCAAACTCCAGAAATTTTAAAATTTAGAGAAGATTGTATGTTATTCTTGCAAGTACTTATCCAGAAGTTAGTAGAAAAGTTCTCTTAAATATTCCATCACAAAGGCATTAAGTTGTTTGTCACCGAAGGTAATGCTTTCTAATAACTCTGAAAGAATTAATATGTGTGTGCTGAAAAATTTATTGATATCAAGCGAATTGATGGTTCGACGGCTGATATAATCAAAGAGGATTATGAACTTTTGATATCTAATTCCTATGTCCTTGAACTTCTGAAAAATTTTGATGAGAAGGAAGATAGACTCGATCAACTTTTCATTGAAATTTTTAAAAATGTAAATGTTCATAAAGAAACAAAAAACTTTGTAACACTGATTCTTTCTTTATTTCATGGGAATGCTTCTGTAGAGAGAGGTTTCTCGACAAACAAACATTGTCTGCAAGAAAATTTGTGTGAAGAGTCAGTTGTTGCTAAAAGAGTATTTGCTGAAAGAAATGAAAATAACTGGAGGGGTTTGATCTATTGTATTACAAAATGAGAGATGTCATACTGCTGCCGATGCCTTCTTCAGAGTATAAAACATACTTAAAAGAAACTGTGCAAGAAAGCAGAAACTCTGGAAGGTGCCAAAAAAAAAAAAAAAAAAAAGGAATTAAGCAGCTGAGTAAGAGGCTGAAGAAGTTAAGAGAAATATTGTCAAAGAGACCGAAAAACTTTATATTTTAGAAGAGAAAATAGCTTTTTTAAAATTTGTAAACACACTTTTTTTTTTTTTAAGATTTAATGTACTTATTTAGGTAGGTTTAGTTTAGAATTTAATAAATTTTATTGTTTTAGAGAAAAGGAAAAATATTTTATTTCATTTTAGAGAAAAGAAAAATGTTAAATGTTTTATATTTTGTGTACCTTTGTTTTTGTAAATTTTATTTTTGAATAAAGTAAGAAAAGGGAATAAACTGAAAGCAAAAGCCAGGGACACTGGTAAACATATTTGGCTAAGATATTTAGAAAATTAATTGATTGTGTTTATAACTTTAGCTATATAAATAATTTTGGAAGTCTGTTTAAAAATTTTTCAAGGCAAATATAAATTTCACTTGTAAAATGTCAAATTGTATGATGTCATTTAAATTTGTAAAAGCTGGCCAAGAAAATTTGTTTACTGGGATGGTTAGAGGGTGGGCTCTAGAGGGCTTTCATTTTTTCACCTTCCCCTATTGATAACAAAGAAAAAATGATGTTTTTTATCATTTATTTTAGTCCAGGGAAAATTTTGGAAGAACAGGGAAAAAACAGGGAAAACACAGGGAATTTGAAAATTTCAACTTGGTATACACCTTGGTTCAATGATCCCATTGCTTATAGGATGGAAGCTTGTGGTATGGATCTTCTCTGAACCAAGGAGGATCATCAAATCTCTCCATAAGAATGATTCGAAAGGTCGTCCTTAATCCGTGGTAACCGAAAGGGGAACGCCAAAACGAGAAACCCAGTGAGATAAGGAAGCTTTAGCAATGGATTCTGCGTTGGCGACTGAGAGAGGAATAGCCTCTGTCCAGCGAGTGAATCGGTCAATACACGTAAGGATATACTTCTTCCCACGCGAAGGGGGAAGAGGGCCGACTATGTCAATATGTACACGCTCAAAACGAGCACCATGTGTGACGCTGCACTTTAGAGCGTTGACAGGAAAGACAAGTGCGACACCAAGTTGCTATGTCGGCATTCATACCAGGCCACACAAAACGGGCAGCAACCAGTTTGCGAGACGCTTCAATGCCTGGGTGAGAAAGAGAGTGCAAATTGAGGAAAACAGCCTTACGAAATGATGCAGGGACAAGAGGTCGAGGAGAGTCCTGGGACACGTCACACAGAAGTCTCTTCTCTATCCCAGGGAGTTGGAGCCACTCCAGCTGGAGGGAAGAGTCTTGTGGAAGTGCAAGATCATCCGCAGCTTGGCACGTTGCCATGGCATCATAGTCAATGTTCGGCAAGGCTGAAATCGCGTCGATTTCAATGCGGGAGAGAGCGTCAGCGGTGAAGTTGTCAACACCTGAAATATGCCTAACATCAGTAGTGAACTGTGAGACGTACTCGAGGTGACGAGCTTCTCTAGGAGAGTGTCGCTCATGCCTAGAGATCATAGCGAAAGTGAGGGGCTTATGGTCGGTGAGGATGTGGAACTCCCGACCTTCTGGGAAGTAACGAAAGTGTCGAACGGTGAGATACATTGCAAGCAACTCCCTGCCAAAAGCACTATACCGAGTTTCAGCAGGTTGTAACTTGCGAGAAAAGAAAGTGAGAGGAGACCACACGTCGTGTAAGAGCTGTTGGAGGACTCCACCGACCGAAAATCCGAAGCGTCCACCTGAATTCTCGTCGGTGCTGAGTCCTGTGGGTGGACCAGAAGTGTTGCTGAAGCGAGAGCTTCTTTGGAGGCTTCAAACGCGGACTTTGCTTCGTCAGTCCAATCAACTTTCGTACTGCTGCCGCGTTTCTTGGGGCGTATGAAGGCGGTAAGAGGACGGAGAATATCTGCCCCTGATTTCAGGAATCGGTGGTTAAAATTTAAGCATCCCAAGAAACTGACGCAGTTGTTTCTGATTTTGAGGAGGAGGGAACATGCGAATGGCGTCAACACGCTCTGCCAGAGGACAAATACCCTCAGCGGAGACCGTGTGACCAAGGAAAGTGAGAGAAGACGCACCAAAAACACACTTTGCAGGGTTAAGACGTATTCCATACTCGTCTAACCGAGCAAAAACAGCGCGCAGATGTTGCTCGTGTTCGGCGGGAGCCGGTGGAAGCGACGAAGGAGTCATCAAGGTAAGAAAAGGCGAAGGGGAGACCTCTGAGGACGCTATCGATGAAGCGTTGGAACGTCTTTGCTGCATTTCTTAAGCCGAAAGGCATCTTTGTATACTCAAAGAGACCAAACGGTGTGATCGCTGCAGTCTTCGGGATGTCTTCGTCAGCCACTGGTATCTGGTGGTAAGCCCTCACCAAGTCGACTTTGCTAAAGATGGTTTTGCCCGCCAAATGGGATGTAAATGACTGGATATGAGGGACTGGATACTTGTCTGGGACAGTAGAGGCATTGAGGGCTCTATAATCCCCACATGGCCTCCAATCACCCGATGGTTTTTGAACTAAATGTAGGGGCGAAGACCAAGAACTCTTCGAAGGGCGGATGATGCCAAGCTCGAGCATATGTTCAAACTCCGCTTTGGCGGCTTTGTACTTATCTGGTGGCAGACGGCGGGCTCTAGCGAAGGTGGGAGGGCCTGTGGTTTCAATATGATGTACCACAGAATGCTTGACTGGCAAAGATGAAGAACATGGACTCAACAGAGACGGAAAATCGTCCTGTAGGATGGTGAGAAAAGGGGAGTCAACAGAGGGAGAAGCAACAGCAGAGATACCCTTGAGAACTGCAGATACTACCGTACCTGGCGAAGACCTAGACGTAGAACCGTCAACTAACCTTCTGTTCTTTAAATCGACCATCAGGCCAAAATGTGACAGAAAATCTGCTCCTAGGATTGGCTGGTGTACATCAGCCACTAAAAACACCCAGGGAAATCGACGGCGGAGAGAGAGATCGATGTTGCACAAACGTTCACCATAGACAGGAATGGGAGTACCATTTGCAGCGTACAGAGCTCGGTCTGGAAGAGGGACGGCGGACTTTTGGGACACGTCCCGTGGCAGACAAGAGAAGCAAGCACCTGTGTCGATGAGAAAGAACTGGTTTGTGGACCTGTCGAACAGTCGCAGGACGTCTTGAGGCGAAGAAAGCGAAGAAGTAGAACAAGCAAGGGGAAGGCCAGCTGTATTCCCTGCCTCTAAGAAACGCTGGCTGGTTGGTTTCCCGAAAGTGAACAGGGGGCATTGCATTTCTTTGCGTTGAGGCCGAACCTATGGTGGTAATAGCAATATCCATGTGGATATTGTTGAGGGCCTGGAGTTGGAGTACGGTCTGAGAAACGACGGCCAGAGTTTGACCGGTTACGAGGGCGGGAATCCCTCTGTGAACGCAACATGGAAGAGATAGAGAGCAGCTCAGCCTTTATCTCAGTCATGTTTTGCTCTACCGTAGAGAGACGAGCCTCTACTGCCGAGAGATGGGAAGAAGAGAGTTCCGTAGCAGCACCGTATATTACAGGATGATAGAAAGAGGATGAGGAAACGTCGGATAGGAAGAAGAAGTGGCGGAAGAAGGAGGATGAACTGGAAGAACAGGAGCAACAGAGATGGGAGGAGTAGGTGCCGGAGCTGTGGGAGGTGGGGGACCTGCGGGGGGAAAAGAGACTGCTGCAATAGGGGCACTAACAGGGACTTGGTTGCGTTGGAGACGGTCTGCCCTCTCTGCGAGTTCCTGCAAGGTAAGAGCTGGGTCCATAGAAGCCAGGAAGTACTGCATGTCCCTGGGCAACTTTTGTACGAATAGAGTGCGGACCATACCCGACTCCTGCTGCGAAGGGGGTCCACCCAACAAAGCCAACATCTGCACCAGGAGGTCGGAAGGTTTTTGATCTCCCAGCGCGGTGTTGCGGAGCAGTTCCTCATACCTGGCCTCTTGAGTTGGGGCCAGGCGCGCGATCAGAAGTTCTTTCAGAGCGGTGTAGGGGGTGGGGGAATTGGACAGGGTTGAAAGGGAGTCCCTAATGCGAAGAGAGACTCCTTCAGGAATAAAGGACAAGACGATACCAAACCTTGTCTTTTCGTCCGCCACCGCATGTAAGATGGCCTCTGTCTGACTGAACCAGAGTTCTGGTTGTTGTTGAAAGAAAGGAGGAAGGCGCACGTGAGAAGGTTGAGGGGCGGGAGGAGTTGCGTCAGCTCCCGTCATGACTAAGACAGGGGAAGCTAGGAGAGCGAAAGACGTAGTAGTGGAGAGAGTTGAGCTGAGGCAAAGTATAAGAGTTGAGTTGAGGTAAAGTACAAGGGTTGAGCTGAGGCAAAGTACAAGAGTTGAGCTGAGGAAAAGTACAAGAGTTGAGCTGAGGTAAAGTACAGAAGAAAAAGTGACAACACCAATACAACACAACTCTTGAGAGCAGGTGTGAGGGAAGAACCACAGCACACTGGAAAGTGGCAATACCGTAAAATTCCCCGGTGTAACTTAACCCCAAAATATAATAATAATAATAATAATAATAATAATAATATAATAATAATAATAATAATAATAATAATAATAATAATAATAATAATAATATGACAAGTAATAATAGTGATAACTGCTTAAAGTTACCGTACAGTACTGGAGGAATAGGGGTCTGACGTATCTTGGGTTTGTGAATCAGGTTGGTTGCCACCGCAGGCAGAACTTTTCCCAGCTGGTAAAGAAAAAGGGGAAAAGACAAGCACAAGTTATGGGTAGATATACCCGTTACACATGAGACATACAAAATAATATTAAAAAATTTGCGAAAAAAAAAATAATAATAATAATACTTTTTGTACGGTAAAAGAAATAAAAATGTTGCCTGCAGGGTACGTATGTTCCGCGGTCGTAAGCACCAGATGAGATGAAGTGTCTTTGTGGGTGTTCGTTGGAGACGATACTTGTTCCTTCTTCACGACAGGGTCACCACTGTCGGCTTTTGGGGTGCTGTGTAAGCCGAACTTGAAAGTTTGGGAAATGAAAGCAGCTTCAATCTTTTCAAAGTTTTATTCTTATCAGATAACACACAGACCCCTGTTCCTAAAAGAAAAACAATACTATTAGAAACAGGGCAAATTATGATTAAACATCTCTATATGCCTGCACATGTTATACAGGAAGAGGATCCTGCATAAGATAAGCTTGCATATAGGGAGGTTTACAACTGGCCAAAAAGAAAACTTAAGTACTACTACAACTCTCTATGCTCACACATATTTTGCGGGAACCATCATCCTGCACAATATATATGTGCATAGGGAGTTGGTATGCTACCAGAAGGGTAGTTTATATATATCTGACTCCATAAATATATAGTAGCAGTAGAGCTATTATCGTACATTTTTAGAAATTAATTACCTTTAAGGTTTGGGTACATTAGTTTACAAGCTATACCATCAAATACCTAAACATTTACTGGCCTGTCCTGTAGACGACGTGAATGGGTGTGTGTGGTACGGTATACTTTAAAATTAACTACTTTTGAGCATCGGGTATACAAGTTTTAGAACGCTATTTTCTTTAATACCTACATCCACCGCACACACGGTACCCATATATATATATATATATACTATAAATATATATATATATAGTATATATATACATAAAAAAACTATTCAATACCTATTTGCCTTGCGGGAGAGAGAGAGAGAGAGAGAGAGAGAGAGAGAGAGAGAGAGAGAGAGAGAGAGAGAGAGAGAGAGAGAGAGAGAGAGAGAGAGAGAGAGAGAGAGAGAGAGAGAGAGAGAGAGAGAGTAATAACAATTTGTCGAGCTGCTTTTTCGCCACCATACAGCATTGCCACTATCTTCTTAACGTCAAATATTTGGTTTCTCTCATATCTAGCTTCGGTAGACGAGCCTACAGCTATTTATCATAGCTCTAACTTTTCACTTTTTATGCGCTAAATATTCTAATTCACATGCATCACTCCTTTACGCTGCTTCCACTCACCTCAATAAATTAGCTAAATGCCTTTTTGTTACATAAATCTATTGTTTTTTTATTAATTTTATTAATTGTGTCGCAGCCCTATTTCGGGTTTTATTTTTCTTTTCGGAGGCAGTTTCTCCAGCTCCCGATAGGTGTCGTTGTTATTCATGAGCGCTGTAGTCTTCCGCTCGCAGGCAGGCGACAGAAGATTTACATGAACCCTGAGAAAAGGTACTGGCTGAAAAGGCTAGATAACGACTAGGCCAACGCACCTGTCGACCTCTACTCGATCTACTTGACGAAGCCGAGGGCAACAAAGCAGAGCGGGAGGAAGGTCGGGAAATTGTTGTTGGAGTTTATGTTTTGCCAGACGACATTTTTAAGAGGTTTAGTAGTAGAAAAAACTGAAAAAAATACATCAATCGATAGATAATGAAGTAGTAATTACTAATTACTAACGTTTTATATTATTTTTCCTAAAGTTTTAATGTGTTTTCGTTTTCATATTGGCTTAAAGTCAACTAGCTTTGTGCTTTTATACAGCTGGATTCTTCTGACATTATTCTCCGCTAGAACTTTCACAATATGTCGATAGCATTTGGCGGCTGCCAAAGCTGTTAAATCAAACACGGAAGGGGTACCCGTTGATATTCAGCTGCAGACAACACATCAAAAAACAATTGCAGAAAATTAAAAGAA
>JABUQX010063212.1:17500-35000 GCA_015478945.1 Trachelipus rathkii
ATTTCAATTTTTTTTTTGCCGAAATTCTTGAAATGAACCAATAAAAAATAATCAAATATTTTTGTTAAACTTTCATCGAAATTTTTTTATTTCTTTCGTATATTCAAATGTTAATTCATGAAATATTATTTCAAATATTTGAGAATTTGAAACCGTGTCTACACAAAATCATCGACTCGATTTGAATCAAATTTCGTCAATATGTTTTCCAATCGATGTATAATAAACACACTGACCAAATTTCAAACAATGCGTGTATCTCAATACTCATTTAGTTTGATCAAACAATAAATAAGAGCAGTATGAATGATGTTTAGGAGTATTATTGCTCAGATTGGATAAAAACAAATCTAGAACCGAAAATTCGTTTCGCTCACAACCACGAAGTTCTCGTCAGGGAGTTTATAATCTTGCAAGTTGAAACAACTTTAAACTTTGATTTAAAGTTAAACAAGTCGAAGTTAATCTTTGACTTTGTTTTATTTAATTCTCTTTCTTTCTTTATCTTCCCCTTTTCCCCAAGACTGGGGGTAAGGTGTGTGTCATGCATCGGAAAAGAAAAGCAGTAGAAAATTGACAAAAGTCGAAAAGGAAAGCCAGCCTTACGCCCCCTCTGTACCATTAATTAGTGAAAACTCGTCACAGACAGAAAATCCACCCTAGAGCTTCATAGGACCGCGACGGACCCTCACTATGGTAAATCGTCAATGTAAGGATTCATCCCTTGGCCCAGGTGGGCCCACAACTACCCCCTCATCAAACCCCGCCATTCACTCCTATTCAAGCACCTTTATTCTCGCATCTGCCAAACTCTCCATTTCTCTCCTTCAGAACATTCGTTCCCGACTCATCCATTTTTTTCGGTCCCTCCCGCTGGTCGGTTCCCAAACATCGCCACTATATCCGCTTAACATACGACTATCATTCATTCTTTTCCACATGACCAAAACCATCTCAACGTTCCCAACCAAATCCCTTTTTTTTTTTTTCCCCCCCCCCCCATTTTAAAAATTTCTCTCTCTCATTTAAACCCTTTCTTCACACCACACATCTCTCTAATACGTTTCATTCCTCATTTTATCAATTTCTTCTCACACCTAGCATGCCCTAAGATTGTCCATCTGAACACATTGAACTTTAGATCTATACTTCTTATTGCCAGACCATAGTCTGCCTACTAATACAATAACAAACAGTAAGCAACATCCATCATGTAAGACCCTAGCGCACTCAGACTTAGTCCTTTCATTCACCAAACGATTTAATTGCACCAGCACCTTCCTGCCATTTCACAACTTTTCTACTACACTCTGCATTGCATCCGTTCCCTTCTCATCAACACATACCCTAAATATTAAACTCAGACACTTGTTTCCAGCTGCTCACCATCTAACATAACTTCACACTGAGGAACTGTCCTCACTCAACACCATAACCTTACTCCTTATCTACGTTTACTTTCAAAACCCTCCTTTTTTACACACAACCCTGCAAATCTCTCTACGCATCCTTCAAACTCCTCTTACAGATTCGCCACAACAAAACCAAATCATCCGGCATGGATAATAGGTAGGGCACCCTCCCTTCTCTTCCATTCTCCTAACCCATTTGCTGCCACCCCCACTTTAATTCTTTATAACTCAATCCATATGCCAAATTGAATAACCATAGGCGACATAACAAACCCTGCCTCACTCGCTTATTAATACTAAATCAATCACCTTGACACCATTTATTCTTACACACGCCTCACTATCGTCATACATACTTTTTGATTCATTCAGAAGCCTACCACCCAACACCATAATCACTAACACCTGCATAGAGCTTCCCTATTTAATCTTATCATACGCCTGTTTGCAGAATCCATAAAACCTAGATACAATTTGATTTCTTCTTCTCCTCATTTTCTCATCATTTGTTTTTCAATGTAAAAGATTTGATGCCACACATCTCTACCACTCCTAAACGCAACCTTGTTCTTACACGCAATCAGTCTTCAGTCACTTGACGCACTCTTTCGATTTCGACCAAAACACCAGCATTTATCTTCCCTACAATACTCATAAACTAATTCCCTCTAATTTCTACAGTTCCCCCTTTCTCCCTTACCCTTATATGGGTACTATTACTGCTTCTCCTCCAATCCCTCGGGACTATACCCTCCATAAACGCTTTTATTACACAACTTCCAAATCCAATCAATCACCATCTCGCATCCGTTCTTGATCATTTCACCAGTAATTTCATCTATACCTGCAGATTTACCATTCCCTTCAACTTTCTCACTCTACCTATTACCTTCTCCTTGCTAATAACCCTCATCCCAAATACCTATTCCTTCTTGCACATCAAACACACACATTCATTATCACCTTTCCATTTACTGCATTTATGCAATTCTCGAATGTTCTTTCGCACTCCCCTACATCCTTTTTCTATCAGTTACAAAAGCACGCATCATTTTCATTATCTAAGCAGGTTCGCCTTATTCCATTCTTAACCTTTCGCGCTTCCTTCCCGAAGAGCTTTCTATTTCCCTTGTTACGTCCGCATTCATCTCTTCCCAAAGTTTTATTAACCTCTTCTTTTCTCCTACGTATGCACCTTTTGGGTATTTTCTTTTTTCCTCCTTAATATAATCCAAGCATCTTTCTTTTGAAAGCTTCATCATTTGCTTTTAGTAATTTTCTCCGCTTCTCTTTTTTACTTTTTACGCTTGGCATCACCTCTTCATTTCCCCATCACTGTTAACATTCTTAACTTCTACTTTAGCAAACTCCGCGATACTTTCTTTTGCACTGCTTAACATTGCTTCCTTCATTTTGCTTCCAGATTTGTTTTGTTTCATCTTGTTCACATTTAACTAATTTACTTGCGAGCGCTCTTTAATATTTATCCTTATTACCTTGGTTTCGCTTAACTTCTCACTCTTAATTTTACCCACTTCCTTCCGTATCACCTTCCTCTCCATCCAAGCCCCACACTAACTTAATTTTACACAGAACAAACATAAATGATCCGATAATCGCATTCCTAAACCCTACTGATTTAACATCCAACACAATTTCAAACATCTTCTTCTCCAACACAAAATCAATCATATTTCTTTTCACTTCGATACCATCTCTACCTACACCAACTATAGTATACTTATGGATACTCTTGTGTTTAAAGAAAGTATTACTTACACACACACCTCTCCCCTTACAGAAATCAATTCACCTTCTACACCATTCTCATTTTCTCCACCCAACACCCAAACCACCTGTTATACCATCCCTTTTTTGATCACCCCTATCCAACCATTCAGGTCCCCCAACACTACCAATCTTAAGCTCCTACTCACCCCATCTAAAACATCATTCAGATTATCCCAAAAATAGTACTCTCTTCAACGTTTCACTGAGATGGACCATACGTCACAACCACACATACTTTAACCTTTTCAAACTTAAATTTAACCATTAGAATTGGATGGTCTTTTATTATTATTTTTATTTAATGTGAAACTTTTATTAACACTTTCGTTAATTATATTAGCTAATTAACAAATAAAGCTTTTGGTATTTAGTGAAGGTACAATAATTAGTTTGTAAATTTAAGGGATTAAATTAAAATTCAACTGAGTCAGCAGTATCTTCATTTATATATTTATTTTTATTTATATTTTAAAAATATTCACTTTAATTCATTTAAATTTTTATTTATTTTGGTGAAATAATTTAATTTTAACTAATAAAAGTTTATGAAAGTTATGAGTTTACAACCGGATTTAGAACTTCCAACAAGTTCCATTCCTGCTCTAATTCTTTTAAGTTTCAAAAGTTTATTTTTTATGACTGTTTTTGAAGGACTCTTCCGTTTTTTATTCAGAACGATGAAAGCACAAATATTCAGTCCAAAGTCATTCCAATATCTGCTGAGAGAAATTACTTACAACCTTTATCCGTCTCTCAGCATCCTTAAGGCTACGATTACAGTGAATGAGCATTGACGTTGAATTCAAGAAAATCATACGATCAACATTTTCGCTTGCGGAGTATGAAATCTTTTAAAGGAGAAAATCTTTTAAACACGACTTTTACGCATCTAATTTCAACAGATGTTTTTGAAAGAAGGCAATTCAATTTGCCCAAATCTAATAGTAATGAAAATTTGAATTACTTTTTCATACTCACATTAGAAGTATAAACATTCGAAAACGACTTGAAAAAAAAAATCGACATACAGCAAGGTTCGTCGCAAACACGTATCACTAATAACAATTGTAGCCTTAATTATATTTTCTACTATATTATATTAATATTTATTTTTCTTCTTAAGACTTCCCTCCCCATAACCTTCCGAGTTTCTTCTACTTAAAGATGTTCCATGTGAATAAGGAACACGTATTCTGGTAATCAATATATGTCATACACAAATTGTTCTTTTTTGGACTTACTTTTATTATTTTATTCTACATATTTACATGATTATTAAGCATATGTCTTTTTAAGTTTCCTTTGTGATTACACTCATAGCCATCAACTCAGCAACATTTAAATAAATTTAAAGTGAGTTTTGGGTTGTTGTGGGGGGAAGGTGTGAGGTGGGATCGATGGCGTGGATCGGGGGGTAAATGTGCGAGGATAGAGTTGGGGGCCAAGCAAGTGGGCTTTTTAAGGTGATATTTCCGACTTACACTCATAGCCCACTCAGACATTAAATAATTTTATATTTTGATGTGTGAGCATGTGACTTTTTAACTGTTCTTTCCGATTACACTCATAGCCACACTCAGAACATTTAAATAATTTTATATTTTGATGCGTAAGCATGTGTAATTTTTAAAGTTTCCTTTAAAATTCACATTCATAGTTACCCTCAGAACATTTAAATAATTTTATATTTTGATGCGTAAGCATGTGCGTTTTTAAGTGTCCTTTCTGATTACACTCATAGTCACACTCAGAACATTTAAATAATTTTATATTTTGGTGCGTAAGCATGTGCATTTTTAAGTGTTCTTTCCGATTACACTCATAGTCACACTCAGAACATTTAAATAATTTTATATTTTCATGTTTAAGCATGTGTATTCTTAAGTTTCCTTTCTCGTTACACTCATAGTGACACTCTTTCATTCATTAATTTTTCTATTTTGACTACTACAAAGCATGTGTAATCGTAAGCTTCCTTTGTGATTACTCTCATAGCCACACTCGCGAAATTTAAATAATTTTATATTTTGATTGCGTAAGGGCATGTGCGGTTTTTTAAGTGTCCGCTTTCTGATTACACTCATATTCCACTCAGAACATTTAAATAATTTTTATACTTTCATGTTTAAGCATGTGTAATCGTAAGTTTCCTTTGTGATTACACTCAAAGTCACAACTCAAGAAACATTTAAATAATTTTATACTTTCATGTTTAAGCATGTGTAATCGTAAGCTTCCTTTGAGATTACACTCATAGTCACACTCAGAACATTTAAATAATTTTATATTTTGATGCGTAAGCATGTGCGTTTTTAAGCGTCCTTTCTGATTACACTCATAGTCACACTCAGAACATTTAATATTTTTTTTTTATGTTTAAACTGTGCAATCTTAAGCTTCCTATCCGATTACACTCATAGCCACACTCACGAACATTTAAATAATTTTATATTTTGATGCGTAAGCATGTGCGTTTTTAAGTATCCTTTCTGATTACACTCAATAGCGCAACACTCAGAAATTTTTAAATAATTTATTTTTGATGCGTAAGCATGTTTGTTTTCTTAAGTTTCCTTTAATGGTTACACTCATAGCCAACACTCAGACATTTAAAATAATTTTATACTTGATGCGTAAAGCATGTGTAATCTTAGTTTTCTTTTGATACACTCAATAAGCCACACTCAGCAACATTTAAATACATTTATTTTTTGATGCGTAAGCATGTTGCGTTTTTTAAGTTTCAGCCATACATTAATTCAAATTCTTACAATTTTAAATAATTTTTATTTTTCATGTTTAAGCATGTTGTAATCTTAACGTTCTTTTCACGTTACACTCATAGTGACACTCAGAACATTTAAATAATTTTATATTTTGATGCGTAAGCTTGTGGTCTTTTTAAGCTTTTCCTTCATGTTTACAACTCAAAGCCACACTGCAAGAACCATTTAAATAATTTTATATTTTGATGCGTAAGCATGTGTCGTTTTTAAGCTTCCTTTCCGATTACACTCATAGCCACACTCAGAACATTTAAATAATTTTATATTTTGATGCGTAAGCATGTGTCTTTTTAAGTTTCCTTTCTGATTACATTCATAGCCACACTCAGAACATTTAAATAATTTAATATTGCTGTGAGTTAGCAGATGAGATCTTAAGACTGATTTACGATTGCAGTTTCATAATTACAAATGGGCCCATTTATGCTTCCTTTTATGCAATTTCCACTTACTTTTTAACTCTTCATACTTTTTAAAATTTTAATTTCAATTTTAATTTTAATCACAGGATTTCCACAATTCTTTTTATTAATTCTTTTTTCACACATTTTTGACGTTTGAGGTAATCTTTTGAAAGTCTTTTTCACTTTGGAACCTTTTTCTCCTTGACCAGCATCGCTAATGAGGGTCTGTTCGAAACAAAAATAAAAACAAAATCATATGAATGTAAAAGAAAATTCGAATAATTTCACACAAACCTTATTAAAACATTTCCCAACAATTCAATATCAAAATTTATGAGTGTAAGAACAAAGAATAAAAATTGATCTCAACATTTATTCACTTAAATTATATTTAGATAAAAAAAAAAATTTATATATATAAATAAAAAATATATATATATATATATATATATATATATATATATATATATATATATATATATTATATAATTATATATATATGATGGATATGGCATCCGATTTGCGGAACATCCGATCTGCATCCTCACATTGGATTGGCACATCCGTATCCTCTTTTGAAAAATGAGAAAGAAAAGGATATATATATATATATATATATATATATATATATATATATATATATATATATATATATATATATATATATATATATATATATATATATATATATATATATAATATTAGTATATATAATATATATAGTATTATACGCCTGTTTCTTTTTTTCAATTATAGGGGTCTTGCTTGGAAAAATGATACTGTGTGAACTCCCTGGAGAGACATCAAGAGATCGATGTTGAAGGATCAGTAGGACTCTATGATGGTAAAACGTGCAATCAGGACAGAAACAATTTATTTTTAACAATAATATAGAAAATGATGTAAGGTGCAAATGAAGACTATGTTTTTATTCTTATTCTTTACTTTATAAATCAAGATTCCTCTTTAAAATAATATTCTTTGAAAATGTAGTCATCAACTTATCCTTATAAAATAAATGTTCATCAATAAATAGTCAATGTAGTAAATCTTAAATGTAGACACAGATATATTACAAATATTTTAATCTTCTTAATAAATAATTATTGGAAAATAAATAAGTAAATCCATTGGATATGAAGAAAGAGAGAGACTTGTGATATTTGTACAAGAGAGATTCCTTTAATATTGACATACGTGAGGCATTTGTATGAGAGAGAGAGAGAGTGATTTATCATAAAACAAAAATACCTGGACTTTCTGTAGATTTGCTCTTCAACGAAATACGATACGAGTATAAAGTATATTAAACACATTTAATATTCTGTTAGACAATAAGTTCAGCATAAATAGTTTATCACATTGATGAATGTATAAAATTACTATCACAGTTGTAGTCACTTCATTAGAATACACAGTTTTATAAATGGTTAAAAACTCACTCTTCTGTGAGCAACGAAATGGAATTAAATGGAGAAAATATTATTAATCACTTGCTAGATTAAAATATATATAAAGACACTTGGAATTCTTAGAATAAATATGTTACCATGAACATATTAAAGATATTATACACTTGTGATAAAATTGTAATCACATGAATGACTCATCACTCAGAGCTGCCGTGATCGACTTTCACAACGGAGCTCGATTGGAAGCACATCTCACTTCTCAGCTCACTTTGTCGACTCTCGATACTCTTTATTTTCGTTCTCATAAAACTTACAATATTGACTCAGATTTGATTTCACCTGACTCTCTCGGAAGACTTATAAATATTCCTTTACAATTTTTACAATCTTAAGACTAATTACATTTACTTTTGTTTTGTGAGGGTCTTTAAGGGAATTTATATATTTATTCCGTAAAGAATACCCTCTTCCCCTAAAAAGAAATTTTTACACATTAAAATTTCAACTACATTCTGTACAAGAATACAATAATTCAAAACAAAAGTTACTTAATTTCTAATATATTCATAATAATTACAACTGACTGACTAATATGTAAAAGAAACATTTCTTCCTTCTTCCAAGACTAATGACTACCACATCCTCAACAACTTAGTACAGGGTTTCAGGGATATTTAGAAATGACAAATAGAATAAAAAAAATAAAAATACTTCAAAGTATATCCAATCGTAATCCATCAAAACACTTACCATTAAATGCAAGCCATTCTAATAGAAATATAAAACCCTGGAAATTGTTATTCTGTAAAAGATAAGTCGTTACGATGGTGCGAGCAAGAAGGTTGATTGTTAAAGTCATTCAGAGTTGGAGTGCTATGTGAAGGATATATTTTTTTAGAAGATCTTAACCACTTAGGACTCTGTTCCCTAGGACCTTTGTAATGTTGGTGAGGAACGTAACTATCAGAAATGTCTGATTCAGATTTTGATCTACTGAAACTTTGCTAATTAGAACTATCGTTAGGATCATTGAAACCCAAGAAAGAGGATTGAAAAGTACTGTCTGATCTTAAACTTTGATCTTTTGGACTATCTTGCACACTTTGGTTAGGAAAATTTAGATTAGGTTGGACCCTTATAGGATCGTTAAAAGAAGGATTTGAATATTGAATTATTATTTTGCTTAACAGAAGTCTGATTTTTATTCATCTTTTGTGTGTATTGGTGCGGGAAAATGAAGTTTTCAGACTCATTTCCTTGTGAACTACTCGGAGATACTTGCTCTATTTCATCATTATCATCAATATTAAAACGTACATGTTTAGATTGATTATGCTTAGATGCTGGATATTTTGATTTTTGAGGAAAATTTGGATTTAAAACTGGTTCTGGAACCACTTTAAAATTGTCACTATGGACGGCAATCTCGCGTCCAGTCTGGAAACATTGCAAAATAAATCTGTTACGACCTAATATACTCACCACTCAGTAGGGCCCGTTCCATCTCAAAGAGTTTTTTCGGTACACCAGAAGGCTTAATATCTAAAATATATACACAGCTTTCAATGACTATACTTCTATCTAGTGCCTTATTATGTTGCCTATTTACAAATTTCTGTGTTTCTATCTCTAAGTTCTCTTTTGCAATTTCCCTAATAAGATTTGTTCTTATCGTTAGGTCTTTTAAATCTTCGTGACTGGGACAAAAATCTTTATCCGGATTTATAAAAGGAGTGACATAATTTTCGATATCGTAAGGGAGTCTTTTATTGTAACCGTGGAGGACGTAGTGGGGACTATCTCCAATGGTCTCATTATAGGTACTGTTGATACATAGTTGTACAAATGGAATATAGGCAGACCAATCATCACCTTTTTCCTTTACGTAATGACAGAGATAATTCTCTATTTGCAAGTTACATCTTTCTACATTTGAATTGGCAATAGGGGATCGAACGGAAATTTCTACTTTATTAATTTTCCAGTTTACACAACTGTTTAAAGAAAGAGGAAACATTCACAAGCGTTATCACTTAACAAAACGCTAGGCGTATTATGTCTGACAATAACACAGTGTAACAGAGCATTAGCTATATGTACACCACTTCTGGAAGGGATTGGATACAGTTCTATCTAACGTGTGAGAGAATCTTTGAACACAAGAATGTATTTAGCTCCAGTCTTCTTACACGTAGGTAAAGGACCTATTATGTCTGTGTGAACGCAACTGAAGAGAGAATAAGTTATAGGATACTTAAAGATTGGTGCCCTTTTCGGAATATTGCCTTTAACTCTTAGACAAGGACATTCTTTACAAAACTGGAAAACTAGTTTTGACATTTTGGGGAAGATATAACGTTCTTTAATTCTCTTTTCAGTTCACACATGACCCATATGGCCGGAACCTAAGCTGCAATGACTAATATTTAAGACAGTGTAAACTAAAGAATCAGGAATTTTAATTAGATATTGCATATCTTTCGTAACATAATACAGAATATTTTTAATATAAGCGTGCAGGAAACTATACGATTTTCCATTTTCTCTGATGAATTTTATGATTGGTGATAACCTCGGACATTTTTCTTGTTCGTTTTTAATGACTTCAGAGGTGAGATTGAACAACTTTTAATTTACGAGAGAAGATTCTATATTAGAGACAAAACTGACTGTAACAAGAGAGGGGGGATTTCGTGATAAATAGTCAGGGCAGATATTTTTCTTTCCTTCAATATACAGAATTTCAGGATCGAAAGTTTACTTTGAGTGCCCACCTGGCGAGCTTATGGGATAAATCTTTGTTTTTAAAAATGGAAATTAAGGGTTGGTGGTCCATGAATATCTTTATTTTATATTCAAAAACGATATTAGGGAACTTAGATAAAGCCCATGTAATAGCTAAGGCTTCACGATCTATAGAACAGTAGTTCTTTTCTGCCTTACTTAACATTCTTGAAGCGAATGAGACGGGACGTCGTTACCTTGAGAATCTTTTTGTGCTAATACTGCACCTAGCCCAATACCACTGGCATCAGTACAAATGATGAATTCTTTATTGAAGTCTGGAAATTGTAGTATAGGTTCAATAATAAGCTTCTGCTTAAGTGTTTCAAAAGCTTTCTGTTGTTCATTTGACCAGACAAACTTTGCATTTTTATGAAACAAAGACGTTATAGGCTGTGCAACAACACTAAAAGAAGGAATTAAAGATTGATAAAAAGAAGTAAAACCTATAAAAGCACGTGCTGACATGACATCCGTGGGAACAGGGAAGGATATGAGCGCTTGGAGTTTCGTCGGATCGGCGGATAACCCATCAGAACTAATAAGAAAACCTAAATATACCAGAGATCGTTTGAAAAAGTTCGCCTTTTCCAATTTAACTTTTAACTTCGCTTTTTTCAAAGCTTCGAATACCAGTTTGAGACTTTGATAATGAGACTCGATATCCTTGGAGAAAACAATATCGTCGAGATATATGAGGGCATAGATACCTAGGATGTGTGATAACGCTGTCTCCATTAATTTGCAAAAAACGTTAGGAGCTGTCCGGACTCCCATGGGTAGGGTTGGGAATAGCAAAAAAACAAGTCGTTTTTTTCTGCGACAAAAAACGTTTTTTTCATGAAATAACAAGTAAAAAATTGCTTTTTTTCTGTTTTTTTAATAAGATGCTGTGGAATTTAAACATGTTCGACACATCGTAAATATAAATTTTACGCAATATGCTCTAATTTGAACATTTTTTGGTTCCAATTTCCTACAAGGTGGAAGCCTCTGAGCTTGTGTTCAAAATTTTTATGGGTTTTCCATATTTTTATTTTATATCTGAATGTTTGATTATTCATAATAGTTGTTGTTTGTGCTTTCATTATGTTTTCTTCCTGTATGTCTTCAGCTCAGTAACATTTTCATAATTATTATTAATCAGATTTGAGAACATGGCCATGTGCAAAAAAGTTCGTGTGACGTACTTTTCTGGTAGGAAAAAAGGTATTTCAAAGGCCCTCCATGAATAAGTAAACTTTTGTTGTGTAAGACATTGCGTAAATCTGGTATTTATTGCTCATTTAATCTAGAACTAGAAATTCAGAAAATTGCAGACTGAGATGAGTATATGTCTAAGCAGTCTTAAGCTTAAGAGTCATGTTACCGCCCCTGCTCCTTCCCACTGTCATTCTCAAACGAAATGTCATTCATCGGAATATCAGACTTGATCATGTCATATCAAATTAATTGGCTGATCACGGCTGATCGAGCCCAGTGATATGAGCTTGAAGTAAGTTCACAGCACAGTAGTCCTGGTACTGCAGTAGGTGAATTGGTCTGGGGGGTGGGTACTAGTGGATTAGTGAATCAAAAGTTGATATCTCCATAAGCATATAATTTTATTTAGTCCATTCACTCATGCCTCCTCAATTTACAATCTGGTATACATTCTTAATTTCAATATTTTCTTATTTCATTTTGCATCCTTAAGTCACTTGCAGTGTTGTATTCAGACTCATTCTATATAAATGTAATATACATTTATATTTAAAAGTAAATTATAAATATGCTTATATGATACAAATGTAAAATACATAGTTAAAATAGTAAGTAGACAGCCAACAAACTCAGTCTTGCAGGCTCACCTATCTGTAAATTGTAAACGAAAACAATTGATAAAATATGAAAGAAAGAGTAGTTCTGCTATTTTATAATCAAATGGAATATTTGTGTTAATTCAAGTATTTCCCTTATATTTTGAAAAATGGAAAATTACTCAAGATGAATATCATATTAGCCTCTTTATATTTTTAAAATACATTTAATGAAAAAAACGAAAAAAACTGAAAACGAAAAAACATGAAAAAACATTTTTTTTCGTGACAAAAAACATCGATTTGAAACAAAACGGTTTTTTCGCTCAAAAAACACGATTTTGAAAAAACGGTTTTTTCCCAGGACTCCCATGGGTAAGACTTTCGGCTGCCAATGTCCCCGGTGTGAAGAAAAAGCAAGGTATGGGCGGCTTTCGGCCGAGACACCCATGTTGTAGTACCCAGTCAATAAATCCAGGGAGGTATACACATTGGAATTGCCCAGCTTAGAAAGTGTATCCTGGATCCTAGGAATTGGAAATTGGATTGGTATGATATATTTATTAAGCTTTCGGTAGTCCAAAACCACCCTCGGTTTCACACTATCTTTCTTGGGGATTACTAGAAGAGGACTGGAATGAGGAGAGTCGGAAGGCTCTATGTAGTCCTTCATGATACAATCGTTGATCCAATCATCGATATCTTGCTGAAATTTATGAGGCATCTGATGATTTGGAGTGTATCTATATACTTCGGCGCGTCTGGAGTTAGCTCCAACTTAAATTCGCCTAAAGGACAGAGATCAACTTTGTTGTTCCCTAAAGCTATGACTTCTATATTTGAAATTAAGAAATCAAGGATTTTTTCCATTTGAGATGCATCTTGCAGAACAATTAGGTCTGCTTCTTTCTTCGATTTGAACAGAAGGATATCTTTATATAGCTACATCACGCAACTCGGCGTCGGAAAGTCCTTCAGAGGATTCTATTTTATTTACATTGGAACATGTGCTTCGGAAAGCAAGGGAGTTTGCCTTGGATATGACTATTTTTGTCAAGAGTAATAGGGGACGGACTGAAATTTATACATTAGATAAGAATTGTACCTTCATTCACAGTGCTTAAAACATTTGCAAAAACGATATTTGATATGGAGTTTTTCTCTGAAACAAGATAAATGTTATCTGGGGGTGAAGTACATGTTTTACAATGCAAAAATAACTTTTCGCTTTTTTTCTTAATGTCACATTCAATATTGCATGTTACATTTCTTATTCGGTGTCACATATTAATTTGGAAATATTTGCAAAAAATTTAAAAGTGACCAGTCACTTGAACAAATTTCGAATGTCACTTACATTCATTTCTGCTAAATACTAATGATTTACGCATTCTAATATAAATTTAAAGTTTAATTTTTTGGTAATAATTTAGCTAAGGTGAATAAACTTTACGTAACTATTGTATTAAAACTATAAACTTTTAATTTCCAGAAAGGTATCAAAAATCTTTGAAGTTTTTGTTCTACCAATATGTAGATTTTTTTTGCAATTTTTACATAAAATTTAATGAAAAATGTACGCACCGAAAAAAAAATTTGACTAATTTCAGCATTTTTTTTTTTCAGGGATAACACTATCAATGTTTGTTTCTGATATTTTTTTATTATTTCTATATTGATAAAAATAATTTTCTTTTGATAATTTTTTTATGATGATCATAATGTCCTCTCGCTTGCTTGGCGAATGTTCTACCACCTCAGCTACGAAACATAGTTAATTAATAAAAATTTAAATAATTATTTTTATCCGATAGAAATAAAAAAAAATTAAATAATGCTTCAATATATATATATAATGATATATATATATTATATTTTATATATATATAATCATATATATATAAGTTATATTATATTATATATATAAGTTATATATATAATATATTATAGAGGAGAGAGAGAGAGAAGAGAGAGAGAGGAGAGAGAAAGAGGTTAGGGCCTGCGCCTTAAGTATAATGATCTACGTAAACGTAGAATCTTTTTACGCAACTATTTCGTATGTCCATATGGTTAGGAATAAGGCCAAAACTTCATATTATTATAAGTTAATGTAATAGTATGATATATATATATTAATATATAGATATAATAATATATATATATTATATAGATATATATAAATATAATATCGTATAGATATAATGGCTAGCATCCGAAGATGTCAGGCATGTAACAAGAAAAACTATAGACTGCTAACAGGGAAAATAATACATTTTTGGAAGCAAGTAATTTCATCAAAGAAACTTAAAAAAAAACTTTATTTTCTTGTAATATTTATTAATAACACCGTATAAGATATTTGTAAAATCTTACATCCTGGCATTGTACGCTTGATTGACTAAAGACGTGCATTAGTTCGAAAGCAAAAGTTCAAATACGATTTTTGTTTTTTTACGCTTTGTAGGCCCGAGAAACCTGACTTCTAGTTCCATCCGATCTGTTACTCATTTATGGTATGTCGTTGAGTTGTAAAAAAAAAAAATAATATTTGGGCAACTTATTGCCATGCTCAGGTCACGGAGTAAGCGCATCTCAAAATCTTCAAAAAATCTAATTCTTTTCAACATTTTAACACTTTTTTTATTTTAAAAGGAACCCCCTGCTGGGTTATTTTTTTTATTTATTTTTAATTCTGGTAATGCTCCTGATTAATAAACTGATATTATTTTCGTGTAGCTGTAAGTTTTTCTAGTTACATCTGTAACTGCTATAATATTCCTGAATATATATATATTATTATATATATAGTATAAATATATATATATATATAATATATAATATATAGTATATATAATTATATATATTATATATAAATATATATAATATATAACTACTCGAGCGCGGCGGGGTGACCAAGTGCACGCCTCTTTAGTGGGGGGGTTGATTCGGTCCACCTAAATAAAAAAAAATTAAAAAACAAAAAATAAAATTCGCTCTATCTCTAATAGCCCGCGGTATAACTAACAAGTTTTATTAGATCACTTTAATTTCAGAAATTTTTATATTTTTAAAAAATGGTTAGAAATTAGGGTACAAAATGTCCTTGAATAGAATTTCACTTGTGAAAAATGTGAGTTTTTTTAACTTCGTTATATAATGTGTAAAATTGTGGATGGATTTTAATTTATTTTTTTCAGTGTGATACCTGTCGAATATGTTAAGCTTAAACTACGCCAAAGTAATTTTGATCCAAACAGTATTAGTGGAAAAAAACGGGGCCTAACTTGGTCGGATTCACCCCGCGTAAAAATTGATGGAGGGGTGAGTCGGACCACCATTGTTTTTCGTATTTTACGTATTATTATGACATTTTTATTTTTCGAATTTATGTCAGATATAAGGAAGTTTTTTATAAAGGTAAACTTTTTTAAAATAAATTTTAAAAGCAGAAAAACATTTTCCTTAAAACTTAAGATACAAGTTAATTTTTGAAGCGGGAGAGGGTGAATGGACCACCTTTATTTTTTATTCTTAATTTTATTTATCATTATTGACATTTTATTACTTTTACGAATTTAATATGATAAATATATTTATAATTAAGTAAATTAAAATATAAAATTGAATTTATACGTAAAGACGAATTGTAAACAGATGTCCGAGTCACACTCAATGTCGGTCCGCCTTTCACCTTCCACCCGGTCAGGCTGACTCAGCGTGATTGCAAACTTTAATAAAAACTCATTTTTATTAGAATTAGATGATTATTTTTTTGTGTGCTTATGGCCGACTATATCCTGTGATTTTACAAAAAAAAAAAATCCAAAAAAGTGCCATTAGGGCCGAGAGTCGGGACCAAGTTTGATGCCTAAGGTGGTTCCGATCGACCTCCGCCCGACGCTATACTGATATGTCTGTATAAAAATACGTATCTATAAAATCATGTGTGTTGAAAATAAATATGCCTTTACTATATAGTCGTAATCTATTACAAAAACATAAACAAAATATATATATGTATTGCTAGCTATATTATATCTATATATATATATATTATAGATATATATATATATATATATATATTAATTATATATTAATATAGTTATATATAATATAGTTAAGATATCTATATATATATAATATATTATATATATATATCTAGTAGTATATACTGTTCTACTATGTATATACAAAGTTTTAAATATATGGTAAACTTAGGTATATATTTCGATAAAACTTAGTCAAGATTCAAGTAATACGTAAAGCAGAAATCGCTGACGTGTGATATGGACGTGACTGGACTTGCTCATATAATTCTCCTTGACGGTTACGGTTATATTATATACTAATATATATATATATATCTATATATATATATAATATATGATATATAATATATATATATATGATTGCAGAAAACGGGGTAAAATGGTAAGGCCGGGGGAAATGATAAATGCCGCAAATAAAAAATTAAAAGATTTTAATTTTAAATGGTACTAGTCAAATTAGTATAACTTGTGTAAAGCTATATCTGTTAAGAATACTTAAAACTACATTTTTAGAAAATTAAGATAATAAATAGAGACCATATATAAATTATGTTTAATATTTTCTTTGTTGTTATTCTATTAAATTTTTCAGTAAAATTTTGAATTCCATACGGAAGAATTGCTCATTCCATCAGCTTAATTAGTTACAGGGCTCGCAAATCAAACAAGGCTGTTTTAAAAGTTATTCAAGTAGGCACTGACGAGTAAAAATTAACAAATAATGGCTAGTGTAAGAAAATATGTCCTAAAACTATACCGGGTAAAATGATAAGCGTATTCGGGGGAAAATTGATGAAATGCCCCAAAAACTTATTAATATTTCAAAATTTATTTCTGCAAGTTATAATATATAGCATTTTTTTAAACTGTAAATCTTAGACTATTGCCTTTAATATACCTTTTTTAGTTTATTAAGAGTAATAATAACTAAAGATTTCTAAATATTTTTATTTTTTTTTTCGGAAGAGAAAAATTTTTTTCATGGAATTTTGCTCTACAAACTAATTTCTGAAGAGAGGAATTTATTATTCAGTAGATAAACTAGCCCCAAACAAATAAGGCA
>JABUQX010063213.1:0-12500 GCA_015478945.1 Trachelipus rathkii
TATTATTATTATTATTATTACTATTATTATTATTACATATTACATTATTATTAATTATTATTATTATTATTAATTGAAAATAAATCGCATGAATCAACTTCAAACGCAACTTTAAAAAAAAAAAAAATTTAAATTTAACTCTAATTAAACATTCAAATTTCTACCCCTAATCATCCCCCTTTCCCCCCCCCTCACCCCTTAAAGTAAATGTTTTGAAAATCTTTACATAATCCCTTTAAATTCTACTTTAAATGAAGTTTTTTACTCCAGCAATATATATATATATATATATATATATATATATATATATATATATATATATATATATATATATATATATATATATATATATATATATATATATATATATATATATATATATATATATATAAATATATATATATAAATCTATATAGAGATAGGTATATATATATATATATATATATATATATATATATATATATATATATATATGCGTGAGTTTATTTCCTTCACTATATCGGTAGGAAATGATATATTTATTAATTTTCAATGGTAAAACATAGAAATAGAAATTCAAATTTAATATTTATAACAAAGTAAATATCAATTCCAGCGTCACTAGCCGACTTTGGTCGATTTTCAGATAGCTTATGTGAAATGTTTAAAATGATCTATAAAAAAAAAGGAAAAATTTTTTAAAAAAAAATTAGAAAAATGAGTATAAAGAAAGTTATGAAAGTCTCCAAATTTCACATTTAAAGCCCAATTGTCTGCTCCACAATTTCGACCATAAAAGTTATTTAAGTCTTTTGAGGTGATTTGTTTAACTCAAGGTCTTTTGCCTCGCTGTAAACTTAAGTTCCCCTCCCTAGAATATTCTCCTTCCCTGTGCTAACTCAAGTTAGCTTCCCTAGAATATTATTCTTTACTATGCTAACACAAGTTTCCTTCCCAAGAATATTCTCCTTCAATGTGCAAATTCAAATTCTCTTCTTTAGAATATTCTTGTTCACAGTGCTAACTCAAGTTCCCATCCCTAGAATATTCTCCTTACCAGTGCTAACTCAAGCTAGCTTCCCTAGAATATCATTCTTTACTGTGCTAACACAAATTCCCTTCCCTAGAATATTCTCCTTCACTATGCTAACACATGTTAACTTCCCTAGAATATTATTCTTTACTGTGCTAACACAAATTTCCTTCCCAAGAATATTCTCATTCACTGTGTTAATTCAAGTTCAATTCCCAAGAATATTCTTTTACTCTGTGCTAACGCCAATTCCCTTGACTAGAATATTCACCTCCACTTTGCTAACTCAAGTTCACTTCCCTGGAATATTCTTATCTGTGCTAACTCATGTTCCCTTCTCACGAATATTCTCCGTCACTGTGCTAACTCAAGTTCCCTTTACTAGAATATTCTCCTTCAGTGTTAATTCAAGTTTAATTCCCAAGAATATTTTCATTCACTGTCCTAACTCAAGTTCCCTTCCCTAGAATATTCTCTATCACAATGTCAATTCAAGGTCCATTCCCTAGAATATTCACCCTCATTGTGCTAACTCGAAGTTTTCTTCACTAGAAAATTCTCATTCACTGTGATAACTCGACTTCCCTTCCCTAGAATATTTTCCATCACTTTGATATCTCAACTTTCCTTCCCTATAAAATTCTCCTTCACTGTTCTAATTCAACTTCCTTAAATAGAATATTTTCCTTCATTTTGCTAACTCGAGTTAACTTCCCTAGAATATTCTCCTTCATTGTGCTAATTCAAGGCCCTTCCCAAGAATATTCTAGTTCACTGTGCTAAAGAAAGTTCCCTTCACAGGAATATCCTCCTTCACTATGCTAACTCAAGTTTCTTTCTCAAGAATATTCTTCTTCACTGTACTAACTCAAGTTCCCTTCCGTAGAATATTCCCTCTCCCTGTGCTAATTCGTTTCCTTCCCTCGAATATCTTCCATCACTGTGCTAACTCAAGCTCCCTTCCATAGAATATTCTCTTCCTCTGTGCTAATTCAAGATCCCTTCCCTCGAATATTCTACTTCACTGAGCCAACTCAAGTTTGCATCCCTAGAAAATTCCCCTTCATTTTGCTAACCCAAGTTCCCTTCTCCAGAATATTCTCCTTCACTGTACTAATTTCAGTTCCCTTAACTAGAATATTCTCCTCAACTTTGTTAACTTAAGTTTCCTTCCCAGAATATTCCCCTTCACTGTGCTAATTCAAGTTCATTAACTAGAATATTCTCCTTCACTGTGCTAACCCAAGTTCCTTTCCTTCGAATATTCTTCTTCATTATGCTAACTCGAGTTCTCTTCCCTAGAATATTTTTCTCCTTCACTGTGCTAATTTAAGATCCCTTCTTTAGAATATTCTATTTCACTGTGCTAATTCAAGTTCCTTTACCTAGAATATTATCATTCACTGTGCTAACTCGAGTTCCTATCCTAGAACATTCTCCTTTACTGTGATAACTCAAGTTGAATTATTTAGAATATTCTCCTTCATTGCGCTAATTCTAAGTTAACTTCCCGAGAATATTATCCTACACTGTGATAACTCAAGTTCAATTCCCTAGAATATTCTCCTTCGTTGTGCTAACTCTAAGTTAACTTCTCTAGAAAATTCTCCTTTACTCTGCTAACTCAAGTTCCTTACCTAGAATATTCTCCTTAACTCTGCTACTTCCAAGCTAACTTCCTAGGATATTCTTCTTTACTCTGCTAACTCAAGTTCCTTACCCTAGAATATTCTCCTTAACTCTGCTACTTCCAAGCTAACTTCCTAGGATATTCTTCTTTACTCTGCTAACTCAAGTTCCCTCCCGTAGAATTTCTCATTTACTCTGATGATAGTTCCTTTTTATTTTAATACTTTTCTTATAATGATGTCCATTCTTCCTGAGTGATAGTTATTCCTTATTTATTTTAATACTGTTTCTATAAATAAAGTAAAAACTTCAGTAATATTGGGGTAGTGCCCTATTTCATAGGAGGGAACTCACTCTATAGGTTATTTCTACCTAAGAGTTCCGGATCGCAAGGAGATCGAAATCGGATGATGTTCCTGTTGCCAGTGCGACTCTATCACTCTACGATTAAGCCACGTTAGTCAATTACTAATTTATTACTGGTAATTCTGGTTTGTACTAATTTGTCAACGCGTTCGAACTTACTAATAAATAGTCGACAATTTCATTATAAAATATTAGGAGGAGCTGGAGCCGGCAGACGGCACGGCACCAGGCATTCAGGAGTACGGAACCGAGAACAGAATATATAATAGTAATTACTATATATATTATTATATATTATATAATATATATACTATATATTATATATATTCTTCTATATATATAGTATATTATATATATATATATATATAATAATAAAACTATTATATATAATTTATATATAAGATTTATTTTTTTTATTTTTTTTCTTCTTTTTTGAACCTCGAAGAAAAGCGAAGGTTAAAATTCTGAGGCGTATTGCTTAAATACTTTATAAGCTTTAATATTTTTCTTTATCTAAATTTTCAAGGTAAATCCCCTCTGACAAGGAAAGAACCAATTCTGAAAACGTTTCGTCGTTTCATTTTACCAATAATAAATACTGTCAAAAACAAATACAGACCGTAAAAATATAAGATGTATTCATCATTCTAAAGTATATCATATCATAAGCTTACAAACAGGAAAGTTTTGAATATGTCACAGTTTCTCTTTGCCGTTACAATAATTTTCTTTAATAAAAGAACTGAAATGAAAAACCATACTGAAATAAAATATAGTATATATATATATATATATATATATACTATATATACTTAATACTATATTATATATTATATATATATATATAATCTTATATTTTATATATATATATGTAGATTCATTATTTAATATATAATAAATATATATATAGACAAAGCTTAGTTATTAAATTATACTAAATACTAAATATATAATACACAAGAATTCTTAGGAATACAATTATATTGCACGCAAGTTAATATATTGGTGCCCCAGGAAGAACCAAGAGACAGAGAGCATTGCACCAACAAATATGTTAATTAAAAGTAATTAGAATCTAAGTCGTATGATGACGTGACTAGTAACATTTCCTGCGGTTATAAAGATATATAAACGAACACGAAACCTTCGGTTGTAAGAAAACATTATGATATAAGTTATTTTCATTCGAATTTAGATATTTAAAAAAAAAAAAAAAAAAAAAAAAAAAAATAAAAAATAAAAAAAAAAAAAACAGAAAAATTTAAGTTTTAATTTATGTTTGTTGTTATTTATTTGCTTATCTTCCTTTCCTTGAAAAACGTTTATACGAGGTTTCGAGAAGGATATCTGCACTCAACACTAACTTCTTTCACATTCATTGTAACATTAAAGTATAGAGACAAGTAACGCAGCCTACTATTGTTGTTGCAGGTTTCGAATATGGGATCTGGGTGTCGAGTTCATATAAGGAGTGGATGATCACTATGTATCATCGTGGGTGGGGGTGGGGGGGTGTCAAAAACCTCGAGCAACATTGTGCGGAGCCTCTTAGGAAGTTGTGTGTCATATCTGTTACACTATGGTTTGTAGCGTTGTATGGCGGGTTTGGTGGGTGTGTGTGAATCCAAACTGGCTACTACCGAAAGCAAAGACTATAGCTAAGGTCATGCTAGAACACACTAAAACTTTAATAACTCATGTCATAATTACAACAACAGCAGTTTAACCTTAATAACTAAATAAAAACCCGCTAATTGTCAAAACATACTATAAAATGCCCAAACAATCCCATATACCGTCACCCAAATCCTTTTCATAATGTTGCAAAGTCAATCCACACTCAAAAGCATACTTCCTGCAAGCAGGTGATGATTTTTTTGATTTTCTTAATAATATGCAAAAAAATCAAAACATCAATGATTTTTTTGATTGTATTTGATTCTTGTAATTTATTGATTTTTTGTTAGGCACAAATTGCCTTTTAAAATATTATTCTTGATAAAATTAGTAAATAATGTATATTATTACCTAATTAATAATTAATAATTAATTTAATATAATATTATTATTTGTTTTAGGTTATTAAATTATATGATAAATATATTTATATATAATATATATATATTATATAATAACTATATATAATATGATATATAATATATAAATAAATATATATATATATATATTTTTTGTTTATATTTAATATAATATAATATATATTAATATATATATTATATTGATTTTTTTGATTTATTTGATTTTTTTTATTTCATAAATAAATGAATAAATTAGTAAATAAATCCAAATTATTTACCTAATTAATAATCAACGTTTAGTAAATATTGATTATTATTTTAAAACTATATATATTTAAATTGATATATATATATATATATATATATATATATATACGATAAATATACTTATATTATATATATCCTATAATATATATATTATTATATAATATATATATTATATATAATATTTGATTTGTTTAGGCCAATTGCCTATTTAATTATTTGATAAATATAGTTCTAGTAAATAAATTATTATCGTTAGTTTAAATTATATATATATTATATATATCTATACTATATATAATAATTATATAGATATATATATATATAGTTACTATAATACGATATACTATAATAATATATATATATATATATGATATATATTTAATAATATATATATATTATATATACTATATATATTATATAATCTGAGTAATCTAATTTTATTTATTTCTTTATTGAAAATGATTTGAAACTACATTGATGAATTTGCTTATTATATAGATGAAATATAATTAATCATCATTAATCAGGTGATAACTAAGAATAATTATTAATTTAGAAAAAATATTTGGCTAAAAAATCCAAAAAATCATGATTTTTTCATATAAAAAAAATCAATTATTTAATCAACTGATTAAATCAATTTGATGTAATCAATGCCAACCCTGTCCTGCAGCAAACTATTATAAAAATTAACAATCCTATTACTGAATGAATGTTTTACATTACATGCCTTCTTAATTTTCTTATCGTGTCCCTTGGTCTTCCGTCCGCGGTGTACTATAGAGAATTTATTGGTCTCAGTATTATCAATAGATGTAAATATTTTGCAGACTTGTATTATGCCCCTCTAAGAAATCCGCCTTTCTAAAGAACTTTCTCTAACTCATTAGGAATCTCTTATAGCTCCTTACCTTCAAAGTCAGAAATCATCTCTTGCTTTGCTCTAACTTGCACTCATCTCAAAAGCATATCTCTTTAATTTTTTCCTTAATAAGGAGCCAGAACTTCTTATCCCAGTCAATTTATACCAACATGTTCCTCATAAATTTGGTAAAATCGACATATAAAACAATCATCCTTCTTCACATGTCACTCTCCCTCCCACACAACACTCCAAAGTTCATGTACAAACGCCTTTCATTCGTTTTCAATTGAGTCATCCCTCCTCTTCCCAGAACACTTCTAAATTCGGGCACATATGTCTTTAATCAACTTTTAATACGCCTTTACGGTCTGTCACATCAGCTGGGGGCACTGCTTCTACCGGAAAAGGGGGATATTAGGGAGAAGTAAAGGGAAAGTGCCATCTCTCCACTATTTCATGCTTTTCTGGACCTATTTTCCCCATTTCATCTCGGATGATGGTAAAATCCTCGTATCCTGCTTAGTAGGTTATTTTCTGACCCTATATTAAGCGAGTGCATCTTTGGAAATCTGTGGTTACATTTCATTTGAAGAAGAACTTAAAATCCATTGTAATGTTTTCCTGAATGCGCTTAGAGCTCCGAAGTCAATCACCACTGGCTTTTAGCACTTTATACCACCTGCATCACCTCTTCAATCCATCATTTCACTATTGGTATTCTTATTTCCTACTTTAGCACACCTACATACTCTTCTTGCATTACTACAATTGCTTCTTTTATTTGCTGCTAGATTTGTTCAGTTACCTACTGTTCAAAATCAACAGGCATATTTTTGCATAACAGCGGGTGCGGTTTTTTTGCGGTTCCTAAAATTTTCAACAACCGCGGTTGTGGTGTTTTGCGGTTCTTAAATTTTTCAACAACAGCGTCTGCTGTTGCGGTTGTGCAATAAAAAAAATTTAACAATTGTTTTGTTTACTATTACTACTACTACTACTACACTACTACTACTACTACTAATACTACTACTAATAATAATAATAATAATAATAATAATAATAATAATAATAATAATAATAATAATAATAATAATAATAATATTATTATTATTATTATTATTATTATTATTATTATTATTATTATTATTATTATTATTATTATTATTATTATTATTATCTAAATTATATTTTGTTAGAATCATCAAACTTTTTAGAGAGATATACTCTACAGTGTGTCTCTCATGCAAAGGTTCTGCAGATAATACTAGGTTTATTTTTTTCAAATTTATCATTAATACCATTGCGAGTGAGAGATAAGAGACACACCCTGGATGATTTATCGGACCAGGTATCGGTAGCAAATGTTCATTTATACTTCCTTTACAGTGGGCAACAATTATTTTGAAACTTCTTTCGTGACTGAGAAGTAGTGATGGGACGATTAATCGTCATCGGCAAAATCGGCATTTTTTTAATCTTCATCGGTAAATTTCGCCGATTAATTGAACGCAAATATTAAGATTTTGAACATAATATTAAAACTTCAATAAATAATCAATGATAATAAAAATAATAATAATAATAATAAAAATAATAATAATAATAATAATAATAATAATAATAATAATAATAATAATAATAATAATAATATATATATATATATATATATATAATATATAATATATATATATAGCATATATATATATATATGTATATATATATAATATATATATATTATATATAGTAATATTCTATATAAATTATATATATATATATAATAATATATACTATTATATTTTATACCAGTTTGCTTATGGTATGTATGACATCCCAGTGCCTAATGGTTCGCCTTTCCTGTTAATGCTTCATCATCACACTCATTCCAGATAAAATCTATAGTCAATACTATAAATCCACACCCTTCTTCTAGACACATCTTACAGACATCCCTATCCCTATATCCATTACTGTAGGGAGGAAAAAATATTGCCCACATCGTATGTCCTGCGTGTCGTAGAAGCGACTAAGGGACGGGTGTAGTTAGGTTGGCTGCCTACTATCACTTATCTTTTGCCAGAATGCTAATGCATGCCTCGTAGAAGGTCGTGATCGCAAGTAAGCGCCCTTCTATCCTTCGGAGAAAATGTATGAATCGTATCTGTATATGAAATGTCCGAGGAAAATAAATTTTGAGGAGATGAGGAGAGAGGTGATGGACGTATTCTTAGCAAAGGGCAAATTTGATTTGCTCGCGGGGACTGAAACAAAGATTAAAGGAAACGGTGAAAATGAGTGGTGTGGTATGAATGTGTTTGTGTTTGCTGTGGAAAGGAATGAGAGGGGGATAGATAAGGATTTGCATTTCTGATGAGTGAATTGTGGAAGAGTTTTGTTAGGTGTATTTTGTGTGTTGAGTACTAGAAGTCTAAAGGTAAATTTAAGTTTGAAAAGGTCAAAATTGTGTGGTTGCGACATATGATCCATCTGAGGGTACAGTTGAAGAGAGAACGAATTTTCTGGATAATCTGAAATGATGTTTTTGGGATTGGGGGAATGAAGAGATTCAGTTTCGTTTGCCACATATTGCCCATTCAAGGATTTTTTTTTTTCCAGGGCACCAGCACTCAAGGAGGGGGTGTAAGTACTTCTTCAAAGTTCACCTCTAGAGCCAAATTACGCCTATGAGTCACAGACGCAGGCTTAAAAGTGAGGAAGATTAAATTCAGTAGGAATACAGAAGATGGAAGAGAGAATTTCCACACGAACAGAGGTGGTGGGAAGAAGAGCACACAGCAAAACCTAGCCTGGAGTTACCTGAGTCACACATACCGTCGCGCATGATACAGCACCCCTTGTGCTACGAAAGGCGTCGTAAAGGTGGTAGTACGCGAGTGATAAGTTCCCTCGTAGCACTTACCGCTGCGGTACTATATCGGAACTTGAGATAAAGCACCGAAATCATCTGCGGCCGGGGCAAAGGATAGGGAGAAGGTCAATCGTCCCGAGGGAACTCTGGGAACAAGGTACCTTGTTTGTAAACCAGTTTATGTAGGAGTCTTCCTTTTGCGCCTTGTTTCTCAGATTGCCGCCAGCTATAAACAAATCGGGCATCACTGCCGCCATCTGGCATTTTCGGAGTATTGCTCTACAATCTGGGGAGGGGGAGGGGAGGGGAGGTGCGCGACTGGGTGCCCCTGATCTCGCTTTTTCCTATGTAGGCGGGAACTTCCTCTGTCCTTCCACATGCGGCCAGATCTTTCACACCCCGGGGGTGAACATCTCCGTAGTAGACAGGGTAATCCAACTACGTCACACCTCGGCATACAAAGCGTCCCTACTACAGAATGATGAGAGCAGCTAAAAGCTCCTAGTGCTGATATCTTTGCACGGGATGAGCCACTTCTCATGCTGTATATGTGTAGAGCTATGCAATCTGTAGAATAGACGGAGGCGGAAAACTGTTGGATGCTCATCAAGTTCTATAACATCGAACTACCATATCGCGTTGAGGCCACGCCGCCAGCGGTAAGCCTAGCGCTCAAGACGCGCGAGACTTTTAGTCTATGCGCGGGATGACGTACCGACCTTTTCACGGAAGAGCATTCTGTTAGCACAATGTTGTGTGCGTACTTCATGTTATCTAGCGCACTGCCAGAAGTATGCTGTGTTTGTAACTATGCGGTAACTATCTACTATGCTAGTGTTGCAATCGCTGGGATGGCATGCTCTATGCCTTCACCTGAAGATATCCACGAGTCTGTTAAAGATGGAATATCGGAAATCTTGTCAGCAAGGTCTGATTAATTTTGGCGAACGGAGCTGAGAATGTATTGATAAGTCTTGCGGCGTGCTCTACTTTATATGCACTACGAACGATATTGCAATGTTGCACAAAGTATGGGTATATTTGTCTCTGAGGGTGAAACTTTTGACAGTACTCTACACCCCCTCCTTGCAGTGCAACTCGGTTGCCCACTAGGAATCACGAAAATAAATTACATCGGAGAATGGGCAGAAGAGTAAGTTGTGAATAGACGAGCTAGACATGCCTAGCTTTATGTCGCCACATCATACTTGCAGACAAAGTACATCATTCAGAATTAATCCAAGAAAATCGATGGCTCGGAGTCATATCAAGACATTACGACTCAATGAGTATTCAATCATGTCAGGGACCCAGCAATGAAACGCGATCTCGAGTTGTACACCGCTTCGGAATACAAGAGATGCATGTATATGATGTATGCAGGTGGCACCTGATAGACTCTCTATGTATCAATTCGGACACACACAATAGAGTAATAAAGTTGGAGATCAAATGTAAACGCACCTTGAGAAACCAGCTCTCACTAATTTGACCACGAACAGAATGTATAGACACGCTCCCGCCACCCCACCCATCATATAACCAACAGCCGATATTTGAGCGGAATTTGGGAAAGAAAGCTAGGAACATTAATATAGCTCAAAAGAGGAGAAGGAAGAATGGAAACCTACACGGGAGGGGACATAATGGATGAGCAAGGGACGCTGTGTCATAACTGATCGGTTCAAGATGCTTGCATATGTCAAGCGTCACCCACTTAAGTCCTCTCACCCCGTATTTCTCCTTATAAGCGAAAAACATCAAATCGGTTAATGAATAGGAATGTCAATATCTTCGCCAGTAGACTTCCGCAACGAGAGCGTACTGGCGATAAGGAAACTGCAGATTTCCAGAGTGAAATTCTAAGAAGGTGAGTCTGAGAGCAAGGTTTCAAAGACTCTTAGATCAGAATACATAGTGAGAGGCTTGCAGGGAGAGATGTATTAGAAGGATAGGGCGGCTGTCCTTTCTTCCGGATATAGGTTTCTTGGACATGAAGTGAGAAATACTATCCCAACAACATGCTGAGCCGACTCGAAAGCTGCTAGTTATTTGAGACATAGAGAATATAGTTGAAGGCGAGGGGTCCGAGATGTATACAAAGACCTTTTCACTTCGCGCCGAGAGTTTCTCTAGCAATCACAATCATGAGGCAGACAAACTAGCAGAAGGAGGCAAAGGGCAGAGATTTACCCAGAAAGTTGCATAAGAGATGAAAGATTTGTCAGTAGAGAACAGCCAGAGCAAGAGAGTCAATTATTGTGCCCGCTTATACTTTCCCTATATGGATCATTAAACAAAGTACCCAGTCTTCGAGCCTGCGTCGAAGATCGTATACCTCTCATGCACTGATGTCTAGTGAATGCCATACAATCATACGAGATTGTCCATGAGGACGAGACATTCGACATGATGACATGATAGTACGTATTTCCACTCATTTCTCCGAAGCGCACTAGAGAGTGTGCAGCCCTGTACGTCGAGATCGTCTCACGAGACCTGTAACGAGGCAGAGGAAAAGCATACACTAAAGTCGAAACCTCCTATGGCGAGAGATATATGGTAGATGGAGAGCGAAGAGCTCTAAGTATTATCTTAGAACAGGAGTCCATTATCGAAACTCTACGACACGCAGGGACATGAATGAGGAAAGAACGAAATTGTAGGCTGGAAGAAAGTGTATTATGAACTTGCTCATCTCTTATCCCCAGACGACTTACACGCTCTACTCATTATCGTTTAAATGTCGTTTATTACATCCAATTAAGTCAGGAGCTTAGACCTCTTGGTGTGTGTTAGAATGGTCTGTTGAAGAGTTAATGAAATGAGTGTCGATAGTAGAGAAGATAGTGTGTAGAGAGATATGAGTAAGGAGTATAATCAGTCGTATGAGTACACTCTCGCATGCGACTGGTTACGGAAAGGGGATAGGTAATTGTCAGTACAAAAACTTTTTTCAGAATTTGGGAATACAGTGCACTAGAACTGCATTGAGCCTGTAAGATTAGCACAGTTGATACTCTGTATATTTAGAAACTTTAGCACAAAGCTTTATCATGATAAAGGGTTGGCACATAAGAGCTCGATGAAGAATGGTTATGACGCTAGGGTAGGGTAATGATGCGTGAACGTGGTATAAATACATACCATAACGCGAAAATGGGTAATCATAAATATGATACATAAATATAATTAATATTAACTTAATTTATAGGTATTTTTATATTTATAGATATATTATATATATACTATTATATTTAAAAGTTATGGTATGGTACTGATAAAGGAGTGGATGCGAATAGAAAAGAATGAAATTGTCGAAGCATAATAAGATGGTCATCTATATTAATTATTATTATATATGTATTTATTATTATGATTATTATAATTATTTATATATTTAATTTTAATTTATATTATATTAATTATTAATATATTTTTATTTAATTATATGTATAT
>JABUQX010063214.1:0-10000 GCA_015478945.1 Trachelipus rathkii
GGTTATTCATAAGTATTTCAGGGTTTTGGAAATACAAAGAGAGAAACTCGTAGTTCATCAAATGAACAGTAGAAAGGCCAGAACGTTTTCGGCTGAGATTAACGCCAGAACCCTGCAGGAACAAGGCACGTCACTAAAGTTAAGGATAGATGTTATGAAAATCTGGCATCAGAAAGCTGCGCCGTCAGTTTTCTACAACAGGGGCGCAGCACTTAACTAAGACACCAGACTGACAGAAATCAAGACCAGAAGGTCGTACAATAGAAAGGATGGATAGCGAAATGTGGTAACAGTTTCCACACTAGAGCTTTGTGGCCAGACCTTATTCATGAAAATGAGTCATTTATATGATATGCCAAATAAGTACGTATACACATATAGTCAGAAAGAATATTAATCGTAATAAATTGCCATAGAGGAAGAAGAACGCAAGAATGAGAGAACAGAAGAAAAGACGATATTTCAACTAGTAGTAATATACTATATATATATCATAAGCGTTTACTTCTTATACGATTAAAGCCATACTTATAATGGACATGATTATAGAGATAGTTAAATTAGAAAAATTGAAATATTCTCAAATCTTCCTGTTAAAGAAAGATTAGAAAACTTTACAAGGAACAGATGTTAAAGAGATAGGACGATAGTTGAAATTTTGAGAAGGTTCCCTCTTTTTCGTAAGCAACATGTGACATATACGAACAGTGTTTTATGGCAGAAAGATGCCGAGTCACAGAGAATAATTAAATCAGAAATAGAACACTGGAATGGAGTTTTGTTACTATTGCCTCAATCGTCAAAATGTTGGCCAAAAGTTTCTTGGCCCAGGCGAAACATCAATCTAGGACGCATAGCGCCTCTTATTAGAGTTAAGCTCATCAGAGGAGCAGAAATAACATCTTTAGAAGAAATTACAATTTTTGATATACAAATGAGTTGGAGGGATAATGGAGAAGGAGAAATACCTCTGGGACTGTCTATATAAGGTGGAATTATAAGCAAAGGTTTGAGGGAAGAGTTCAACTTTAGAAGCTGAAACAGTAATTGTGCCTTCATAAAATGCTAGAGAAGGGAAAGAGGAAGAAGCAAAGTTAGAGTTTAAATAAAGATTAAATACGGAGTATATTTATATATATACTAATATATATACAAATGCCCGAGTATAATATATTATATAATATATATATATGATTGCAGACTGACCTAGATTTGATACAAAAATAAATTATATTGGGGTACCTAAGATTATTAGTATATATCGGTTACTATTTACCCTATCTCCATAATCATATAATATATATATATTAATAGTAGTATATTTTATATATATATATATATATATATATATTTACTGCAAAAGTACCGGATCAAGAATGTAAGGAAAGGAGGAGCCAAGTAAAGATTCTTTTATATTGCAATTTTCTACGGAGAAAAGAATTTTCTTAGTGTCACGGAAAATAGATTTTAGCACGATTCCGCACGATATGAAATTATAATAAATTGCCTGGGCTTCTTGGAGTTTCAAGATCAGTGAGCAGTATTTACCTATCCTGAAAGGCAGTCAGTCCTGGTGATCGAATATAGCTACGAAGATATAAAGCAGATGCATATAGTACTAAGAGCCAATAAATTTTATGTGATGTTTAGTTGAGTAGGAATATATAATTTAATGGATATTGATTACAACCTCCCCAATGATAAAGAGAACGTCATACCGTATCGGAAAATATGCCGGCTATCTATGGCACACAACTACCGAACTTACACCCCTAACCACGGAAATAGTCAGTCACTCATTCCATGTAGGAAATATCAAATAAAAAAACAAAATCAAGTAAACGGAATCTCCACAAGTCCAGACCCAGTTGTCACCAACGGAGTTGCCAGAAACGCCTTCATACCGCTTGTATATAAGTACGAGGAGGTGGCACTTATCTCTTAGCGGAGTGAGAGAGAATCTTTATTGAAAAGGGGTAATAAACAGGGATGTTCACGTAGATTATATATGATTATCATGATAGAAAAGTGATACCGGATAATAGAATCAGTAATACCAAAGGAGAAATAGTTTAACAGATATATAAGAGAGAATACAGTAATTAAGTAGGTTAAAAGTAGGTAAAAAGTCTAAAATAGTTGATAAGTTCGTCTTCTAAAGGCTTGTTACAGTATAGATAAACTTAAAGTAGATATAAGGTAGTACTTACCAAATATATCACTAATTATACTTATACGAAGGTACATTATCTGTGAGTAGAAAATGACTAATTAGGCTAAAGTTCACCTCAACCTGTAATCTGTTGAATATAATTATAAGATAGGAAAGTATATCATATTTATTTCGGTGGTAGAATATGCTTGATTAAATCACCTCAAAGTAATAATCGATGATTATTATATTAAGTAAAAAGTTGAAGAAGAGAGAATGTGTTGTAATTTATAGGAGATTTAAGTAGTTCTGAAAAAAGTTTAGGAGGTAAAATGGTCAAAGTTTAGGGAACTGGAAGTGTTGACAATAAGGATGCACTCAACCAAGAAAGTCATAGTAAAATGTAAATTGGTCAGGATAGTATAGATAGACACTTATAAGGTAGGAAACTATATAACTTAATATATGATTAAGACTTCTTATTCAAATCCAGAGCCTAACTGAATATAATATAACAGACACCAATATCAATTACCCCTATATTCAATAACACTATTATGCAACAAACAATATCTTATTGGACGAAATATTAGTGATTTGAGACAGTCTAAGAAAGTTCAAATACAGAGTAGGAGTTTGAATTAATCAAACCGCTCAAATATACAATAGTTTGGTATTATAAGAATAGAAATAAAGGTTTTTGAAAAAGGTAGATGATTAAATATTACAATATAAAAGTTAGGTAAAATATTAAATTAAAACTGCGATGGTTGCGGAAATTTTGAAGGAAGAAAACCTGTAGGATACATTACGTAGAACATAGTCCCTTGTACTAATTTATTGATTGGACAATCATAAACCTATTCAGAATATCTCAAACCGGAGGCCGTCATAGCCGTTAGCTCTGAGATGATTGGTTGATGGGGGGAGGTGAGGGAGATAAAGGGGTCACTATTATTTAATAGAATATTTCCGTACCTCGTCTATATACGGTTTTCTTAAATCACAGGAGTAAAATCTAGTAGTGGGTAGCTTATATTAGCCATCTATTATTATATACATATATTTATTTTATTTTTGAGGAAGGAAAGCATTCTTCTGTAAATAGTATTTTTTTATAAGTGTGTGCTTAAAAGGAGTAGCACCAATCTCAGTGTTAAAGAAATGAATTGTTGGACAATTTATGTATAATGTCATATATAGAAGGTTAAGCGAATACAAATATACAGCTAGAGTTACCACGATACGGTTACCACGCCTCATTTAGAGAGTATTTAATCAACACCTTCACTAACATCATCATATATCTCGTCTACAATGGGTTATAATGGTAATTATACTCGTAGCTTATTGGAAATCGTCACTACACTTATTATTCCTATTAATTAACCTATATAATAATTAATATATTATATATATATTAATCTAATCTTATATAATATTAATAAATATAATATTATTATAATTAATTACATAATAATATATATACTATACTATTATTATAGATATTTAAAATTTAAATTTTACAGTTTACATTTATGAAAATATTAATTATAATTAGTTAATAATAATAATAATATATAACATATTAGAAATATTTATAAGAAGTAAATTTAGATATAAGAACATCAAATATCCCCTTAGATAAGACAGAAATTAATAAAGGTTAAATTAAATATCACACATTATTTTTATATATAATAAATTTACTTTCTTCACTACTACTCTAATTAATAATATTCTCAGTTATTACTCTTCACTATATTAAAATATTATTATAATATTTAATATATTATATATATATATATTTAATATATAATATTTATAATAATATATATTATTAAATATATATATATAATATATATATACATCAATTACTAGATCTATGTTTATACCGTAATATGTGAATTCACGTGTGGTGTGTATTAAGGCGTTGAGTGTGTGCGTAATGATAAGTACAATATTATAGATATTATACTATAGATATTACTAAAATTATATTAATCTATTAATATACTATATATATATATAAATATATATATATATATAGATTATATAATTAATTAATAATTAATTATTAATTATATATTATTAATAGTTATTATCATATATAATATCTAATATAATCTATATATATAATGTGCGATGAATGACTGTATAAGTAGACACTATAGTAATAACGATTTCATACTTAAAATGTTTATATATCATTGATAGTCTGAATTATGTTGCATATGATCTGCATATTGAGGTAGATGAGAGAACATATCATAGAATATATTATAGATTTAATACACATAGATCATACGCGCTATACAATAAAACTCACAATTTACAAATAGTTGAAGGGAGAGAATAGAAGTACCAATTGCGTCCTGGTATTTATTATTCATCACATTTATATCGTTATTTCATTAATATAAATGTAAATGAAAATGTTGAGATTGCTCTTTCCGACTTTCAACTCTCCCACTCTTATCACGTGCCTCAATAATAACTGTGGAAGAAATCGCTAAATCAATTAATACACAATAAGAAGATATAATATTATAATACGTATATAATAAATGCAAAATATATACTATCATAATAATAGCTCGGAATAATAGAGGAATTATATACCCTATATTTTTTTATGGTATAATCACCCTGGTAAATAATTATCACTCACTCATAATATAAGTTAAAAAGTTAGTTAAATAAATATAATAATATAATAATAAAAAATAAATAAAATATATATTATTGTATTAATTATAAAATATTATAATAGTATTAATAATTATAAATGATTAATGAAAGATAAATATAAGATATATATACCTATTTATAGATCTCAATTATTTATATATGGTTTATATATATATCGTATAATATAATAAATGACTTTCTATTATAGTTATTTTAAACTTTATATATTTTTTTACATCTTTCTCAGGATAGCTGGTTTTTCTCAGAGTATAGTGATACCGCATCTACACTATGGAGTTGAGCTACCCCGAAACTCGATCCCGAGAGCACATTCGAAGGGAAACCATTATCTGGTCACAAACTGGGTCTCTCTCCGACGCCCGCCTCTTGTATATAGAAATCTAATCAGGGAGGGTTTTCACTCCTTTCAAAAGAACTAGCATCTCTTCCATTTGGCCTCAAATTTGTTCTTTCAGAGCTCTCCAGAGGATCGTGCTTGGCTAGACGCACAGAGATTCCAACGTCCAGGGTCCAAGAGTATTACAAGCAAAAAGGAAAGGGCACGGAGTTGCTAGCCCTGTCGCCCTATAACCATGGGAAGAAAATGTTGCTATTTGTTCTGATTTGTTCATATATATTATATATACATATATATATATAATTTAATATATATATAATATATATATATATACCGTAGAACGGGGCAAGGAGGTGATATATATTAGTATATATATATATATCTAGTAGGACTAATTTCGTCAAGATACCCCGCCCTAACTGTATTTTCAACCATGCTAGATACGATCCTGGACCGCTTGCAGATAAGCGTGCACTGTGTTTGACACTACGCCTAACGCCTACGAGACAAAAGACGAAACCCGAGAATACGGGCTTCCACATGGCCAGGAAGAGCATGTTTACCTTACGGTTCCTCCCGCTCGCACTCGAACGTAGGGCAAACAGGGTACCGCGCATGTGAATCACTGATATCTTCACCTGCGCGGTCAGCTGACCTCCCCGTTTGGCCTAACGTTCGAAGTGGCGGAGCGGAGGAACGTAGTAATGCGTCTTCTTGGACACGTGGAAGTAGTTCTCTCGGTTTCTCTTTGTCCTCGTCGTAGCTGTTAGTGGGTCACACTGCAACCACCATATTTTAAGGATCCCCTTGTTCTTTTCCTAGCATGGTAAAAATACATTTAATGACGATTCACTGGTAACTATTTGATTGCAAGGTTAAAATTATTTCAAATTTTTAACTAGTATGAGCTAGTATATATATATATATACTCGGTATATATATTATATTAGGGGTAGGCTAGGTATATATTTTAATTAAGGTATCACTATATATATATATTATAATTTCTATATATATATATTATAATACTATCTCACATGAGAGAGCTCAGTGGGATTAGTTGGATTCTCATGTTTAGTAGTCTCTGTTCTCCCCCTAGTTTTAAATATACATTGGTATGCAACTTCGTGGAATAGAAAACTAAATTGGTTATCTGGACGAAAACTAAAATCTTGCCTAGCTGTAGGAGACTGTTCACGAACCAGCTTTTGTCTGTAAAGATTTTTTTGCAACAGAAACACTAATCACACTACCATCACATTTAAACATAACATAGATAAATACATCTAAAAATACTTTTGCAAATCTTAAGCCCTAATTTATCTCAACACTTCTACTCAAAGAAAGTCCAATCTCAATAGAACATGAATCTTTCCCGTTGTGATACGGAAAATAACTCACAAGATATAAACTTTCCCCCACAGGTTATGAAATGTAGAATTCCATCGGTTAAGAATGATGATAAATGAGACATATATATATATATATATATATATATATATATATATATATATATAATATATATATATATGGATATATATATGAAAAAATTATATATATATATATTATACCGTATATATATATATATATATATAGATATATATACTATATATATATATATATAAGTTAATATATATATATATATAGTATATATATAGTATATATAATATATATATATATATATATATAATCATTATAATTATTATAATATATACATTATATATATAATATATATTATTATATCATATATATATATAGGCTATATATATAAACTAGAATATATATATAATATTACTAGTATATATATACTACTACGCACTATAAATATATACTATAGTAGTTCTAAGTTCTAATCTATATATATATATATATATATCACCGGGATCAGAAAAGTAGTAGAAGAAAATGACGCAAGTGGAAAAGAAAGCCCAGGATTAATTTCAAGTAAAAGTTTGTGGACGACCCTTAATAGGTGGACTAGGTTAATAGAAGAGTCTTCCAGTGTATTAAAAAGTGCTACAGAAGATTTGTTTCCCTTTACCAACGACATATTTATGCCTGGCCGGATTTTCATATTTGCTGCACCAAAAACAAAGTCTATTGATAGACTCGATGCTATCCTTTGATATGGTGATTCTCCTACCTAATATTGTACATATCAGGAGAATTTTTCTTTCAAAAACTTAGAAACCCCAAACTTATGAAAAGGGTAATTTTGTTTCTTTTCCAAAATAAAATTCATTGTTTATTTTTTTCCAAGTATTTATAAGTAAATAGATGTATAACCATATTTTTTCATTTTTTGATTATTTTAATTAAAATATAATCTTTTTGAGTAATATAAAATCTCGAGTATCAGTGTTTCTTCTCTCTTTTTAAAATTTCAATATACTGTATGTATTCCATAAGTATATGGTGAGCTGTAAAATATGTTAACAAAATGTTAAAGATACTCCGTTCTGTAAGCAATCAAAACAATTCCATACCATAAATCAATAGTACATTTTACATATTTTTACACATTCTCATTTCAGATATCATTGCTGGATGTGATTAAGACTAAAGTTATAATTCAGGATGCAAAAGGAGTTGCAAAGATTTATAATGAATAGGATACCTTTAAGGAATGAACACTTTTATCCTATATCTTCATCTTCGTTTTCATATACTCCCAGAAAAGGTAATCACCCTGTCAGTGGGAGTAGCATCTTCTTCCATCTGACCTCTCTCCTGGAGAAGTTTTCTAAAAGATCATGCCCATTGACAAAATGTTTTCCAATGCTAGTCCTTGAGTTTTGCTCTCCCAGGTAGGAATTTTCACCCTTTCGTGGGATTGGCATCTTTTCCCAAAGCTAGTCCTAGAGTTGTTTGAAGATTCAAATAAAAGGGCTAGGTTGCTAACACTGTCGCCCTAACTCTCATTACGCATATCAGCTTCTATCGATATTTCCACACTCCACTGGCCATAAATTATCATGCAAAAGGACCATGCTTTTAAAACTCCATTACAAAACTTTTTTTTTTTACTTTAAAATTTTCAATATCTTTCTCTGTCTGTCTATATATATATATATATATATATATATATATATATATATATATATATATATATATATATATATATATATATATATATATATATATATATATATATATATATATATATATATATATATATATATATATATATATATTTTATATATATATATATATATATATATATATATACACACTCTCTTCTGTCAAATCAGGAAATTTAAAAATCAGATGAAAAAAATCATTTTTTGTTTATTTTTTGGTATATTTTTTTGTGATTTAATTTCATAGATAAATAAAAATTAAAACAAAATATATATATATATATATATATATATATATATATATATATATATATATATATATATATATATATATATATATATATATATATATATATATATATATATATATATTATGAAGTTTTTAATATATTTTAATTGAATGGGAGTCTCGATAGGCCCATCTGCCAGCTGCAGCGCCTAGGCCCTATTTTATGAATGTTTATAGCTAACCAAAGTAAAATTTAGTATAAACACAAAAAATATTTATTTCACAGTTACTCAGCCTTCCTGATTTTATATTTTGATTAAAAATATTTTGATTAAAAATATTTTGCTTAAAAAATAATACTATATTGAACTTAAAAAAAAAAAGTTTGTTTCCATATTATATTTCCCGTAACGTCACGAAAAAAAACTTGTTTACAAATTATATTATATTACGTCACGAATCTGAAAATTCAAAAATATCAAAAAAATCAAAAAAATCACCAACCCTGATATATATATATATATATATATATATATATATATATATATATATATATATATATATATATATATATATATATATATATATATATATATATATATATATATATATATATATATATATATATATAAATATATATAAATATATATATATATATATATATATAAATATATATAAATAAATAAAAAAAAAAATATATATATATATATATATATATATATATATATATATATATATATATATATATATATATATATATATATATATATATATATATATATATATATATATATATATATATATATAATCGTGTGCATGAATTTACAGGGGTATGAACGCAAGAAAGGCTAGTGGCGAATGTCTTTATCTATCTTTTGAGGGTGTGTTTCTGAAGGGCCTGTCCTCGATTCAACTCTACTCTATGTCTTAATACTGTTACTTTCTCAGTGGAAGCGCGCATATATCAAGCCAATCCCAAAAAAGGTAGCCACTCTGATCCTTTTAGCTATCTTTTAATAACATTCTATCTAAAATATTTGAATCTCTTCTTAACTCTCATTTCCTGGATCATATGTAGTCTCATTCCCTTATTTCAGATCATCATTATGGCTTTCGACGCTCGAGATCAACTGATGACATACTTTCCTATGTAACTGATTTATGGTCTTCTGCCCATATGAATTATGGGGGGTCTTGCGTGGTGGCGCTTGATATTTCAGTTTTTGACCAGGTTTGACAAGCGTTACTGCTCTCGCTCCGCTTCTTTGGGTTTCACTCCTTCTCTTTTCTACTCATACAGTTTCTCTGCGATCGCTCCATATCAGCACTCGTTGATGGAGCGTCATCTTTCCTGTTGATTGTGGTTTTCCTCAAGGTTCTGTTCTATCTCCAACTTTATTCCTACTTTTTATCAACGATCTCCTCAGCTGTACTTCTAACTCTGCTAACTCTGTTCACTCAACTCCATTCTTCCACTCATTTCAAATCTG
>JABUQX010063214.1:20000-30000 GCA_015478945.1 Trachelipus rathkii
ATATGAACAGAATAAAAAAGTGGCCATCAAGGCGTCAGGTCAAATCTGGATGAGGCTGGGTCGGGTGGTATGGGAATGCAGGTGGTAAGCTGAGCCCTTTCAGCCGATCAGTGTACTCTCTACTGTTAATTATAGTAATTATTTTCTTTCGATTATATTTTCATTGTTAAATGCCAACCAGAGCACGTAGAAAGAATTTAAACATCGATATAAGGGTAATCGATCACGATAAATCGATTGGAATCATCAAATATGATCTAACGATCATTTAAAACCTTCTAGGAACAAAAAAGCCCCCTTTGGGGGCTCCGCCCTATTTTGGGGGGCTAAACCTTTCGAAAACGGTCTTTGGAACCTTAAATTCGATCTCGTCGACCTTAAAAACCTAGGTTTGACGTATCAAACGTCAAAACCAAATGAAATGATGGAAATTTCCAAGTCAGCTGCCGACATGACTGGAATTTCCAAAAACCTTCAAATGGCCAAGTCTTTGCCTTCGACTTGCAGGGCTGCCAATGGGGAAAATCCCCAAAATCCTCGGAGTTGGGGATCTTGACCTGAATTATGGACAAAACGTTAAAAAGTAGCTAAAAAAGTGCCAAAAATGCTAAAAAGGACAAATTTAACGGATTATGTTGTCCTTTTAGGAACCAAAAAGCCCCCTCTGGGGGCTCTGCCTATTGGGAGGCTAAACCTCCGGCCAAAGAATACCATAGGGTAAACCACAAAGATGGTAGGAGTCGGGGTCTCTCGGCAGTTTGGCGGTCAGTTGTCCACTCTATACTACTTACAAGGTTTGAAAATATTTAGTAAAAGCGTACAAACTTTTTTTTGATTAATTAATATAAATATAATGAGTAAATAAATTTAATAATAATAATAATAATAATAATAATAATAATAATAATAATAATAATAATAATAATAATAATAATAATAATAATAATAATAATAATAATAATAATAATAATAATAATAATAATAGTAAAATGATAATGTCGAAAATTTAATTTACGAGTTAGCAGGTATAATTAAATTTAAGAAAATGATTTATCCTCGCTTTAATCTTAAGGTTTTAACATACAAAAGAAAATAATTTTTTTTTTTTTTGTGGAAAAGTTTGTCTACACCGACTACAAACACCATTAAATCCTGTAAAATTATAAAAGAATTTATTACAAAAAGAAAAAATTAGTATTGAGTTAAATGAAAATTGTTGTAAGAGCAACGCAGGTAGCTCAGAAAGAAAGGAAGGTTTTTGTTTTTTCTAGATATTAGAATATGATTACGAATTTAGAACCAAAGAGTCCATTTTGGTCAAATAGACTTATTAAATTGTCAAAACAATGCATGTTGTTAAATAAAATTCGAAACAAAATAATACTATTTAGAATGAAAGAAAATATAATTGTAAGAGTAATTGCATGTGACTCAGGATATTTTTCGAACTAAAAACAGAATTATGCCGTATAGGAATAAATAAAAGACTTATTATGAAAATGTATGCAATAAATATAATGAAATAACGATGAAATGTATGGAAAAAACGAAGGAAAATTTAGGGAAGGAAAAACTCGATTTGGCTTTTGTTCTGAATTATGAACAAAGGAAAAAAGGAACTTCGTTTGGAAATATTTTCCGAACGATCTAAAAGCGTATATTTTCACTTAAAATGAAAAACGAAACTTAGGTGGAGTTATTCTTTTCCGTGGATCAAAATAAAAAAAAAAAAAAACTACGGAATATTTTATCAAATTTCAAAAATAATTTTTTTTATCGATAATTGCAACAAATTGAAATTAAAGTTGATATATGTTTAATTAACTATTGGTGTTAATTATTTGGTTGTTATTGTAATTATGTCTATTCTATGGTAGTGTTTTTCCTTGTTCTACTTTTCTGTAGAAAAAAAATTAAAAAAATAAATAAATTTTGGGGGGTGCGCTCAATTTTCAGTTACCTTGAGTACACCCTATCTCCGAAGGCTAACCATTTGTAACGCTCAAATTACCGTTACTATCATATGCTCATGTAAACATGTTGTTATGCTTGTTCAAACTTTAAAATTAGCCAGTGAGAGTAAAGGCGAACAGGTTTGGTGTTCCTTCTATCCAGGAGGAGAAGTTGTAAGGCGGGTCTAGGGCGATGCCCGCACACAGTCAAATTCTTAAAATCAAATAATGTAAGAAATAATAATATTAAAAAGCTAAGGTGATTAAGAGCTCCAACTATAGACAAATCATATATATAATTAAAAGATTTTAATAAAAACACCAATTGTTACAAGAAGATGTGCGTGTATTAGAAAGTGCTACATACTTAATTGATAAAATTGATTCCATTATTATGAATAAAGAATTTGTAAAATCTAAATACAATTATTATTGATTAATTATTACATAAACTGTGAAATGTCAAAGTGTCAACTAATAAGCCAATTACCCCCTTTTACTATCTCCCTTAGTCTAACTAGTTTACTAGTTACGATATATATATATATATATATATATATATATATATATATATATATATATATATATATATATATATATATATATATATATATATACATATATATTATTTTTATTTTTATTTTCTGTCTCCTCCTTGAAAAGGGCCCTGCCTGTGAGTGGTGATAATCGGTCATATATATATATATATATATATATATATATATATATATATATATATATATATATATATATATATATATATATATATATATATATATATATATATATATATATATATATATATATATATATATCTATCTATATATATATATATATATATATATGTATAAGGCTTACCTCTCAATGCAACACAAAATGAAACTATTCAAAAATTAAGTTATTTCTTTTTCACAGTTATTACATAACAACAAACTAAAAATAAAGATTAATCACATAAGAGTTTTTTTAAAAGATATAATCCGAGCTTTCGCACTCATGTCCGAGCTGCTTCTTCAGGAACTAAATTTCAGGAACGGAGGTTGGGAAAGAATACAGCTCCAATTTCTATTGTCTTCTTCTTCTTTTCTGGCAACATGGTTGTTTGAAGGTATAAAGGACTATGTGCTAGGTTGAATTTGTTTTAGATAATTTTTAAGCTTAAGAGATTGTTTTAAATGAAAATTCGTAAAGTCATCGATTTGAGGGTTTCCCATTTTTGTATTAAAATTATGTGAGTTTTTGATTAGGAAAGACTCGATGATTATCTAAATGATATTTCTTATGTAACTAAATGAGAAAATAAAATAACGAATTTGAATGGTTTCATTACTGTGTTCCAGTAAATCATCAATACTATAAATACTGCGAAAGTGCGGACTGGTGTCGAGAAATATGTATAATAATAATAATAAAAATAACTACAATAATAATATAATTATATATATATATATATATATATATATATATATATATATATATATATATATATATATATATATATATATATATATATATATATATATATATATATATGTATATATATAAATATATATATATATATATATAATATATATATATATATATATACCTGCTTAATAATATAATATATATATATATATATATATATATATATATATATATATATATATATATATATTGTCTTCTCTGGTGGGTAAAGGCCTGAGGCCTACTAAATTGCACCAGAGTTGAGGAAAGCTCCCAAGTCATAGCCAGTCTAAAGGCCGAAATGTCAGATATGATGTGGCAGGTGTCACTACTCTCTATACTTTCTTTCCTTTCGGTTTCTTCCTTAACTTTGGTCACTCATGTCTAGTTTCCTCCTTAAAACGTTCCATATCGGCACTTTAAGATGGAGATATGTCTTCCAACTTTTAATTGCGATATTCCTCGGGGTTCTTTTTAATCTCCTACATTATTCCTGCTTTTCATCAACAACCTCTTCAGCTGCAATTCTAACTTTGTTCATTCTTATGCGGACGACACAGCTCTTCCTTCTTCCACTTATTTCGAATCTGCTTCTTCCGTTGCTTCCAGAGGGGTTTGCTGTTCTTCTTCAACTTTTGGATTCCATTCTTTCCGATCTAGATGGGATTTTCCGGTGAAATTGCCTCAAGCTTGGGAAGTGCAACTCTTTAAAACTCGGCTTCATATCATATCTATCTTCGAAAAAGAAAACCCCTCAAATTTCCTATCTCTTTCAACGCTCTGCCGTCTCATCTATGAACAACATAAATTTTCTTGGTCTGAACATGTAACAAATAGTCCTGGAAAGCTCATGTCTAAGATGGCCTCAAAGAAACTGAGAGTACTTTTCAAACTGCGAGTATGTTTTAACACATTTACTCTAGCTATCTATACAAGGGTTTTATTCACCCCTGTATTAAATACTGTTCTCACATCTGAGAGACTCCAGCTCCTCCCATCTGTTGTATTAAGATAATTCATAGGGTAACAGTCAATTAACTGTCCCTTACTTTCTAACCTTCCTGATTTTCTGTCTCTGTGAGGTGACGCTTGTGCTTGGTGCTCAATATCTTCTCTATAGGTTCTACTATGGCATGTGCTCGAGAGAGTTAACAACTCATTTCATCACCGTTGTGGCACCCTCGTAGCACAAAGGGTGTTTTGTTTTCACAAGAATTTTATGTTTTGATTGGTAACTCTATAGGCTTGCTCGGTGTGATGCCTCCTTTTCAGTCACCTCTGTTTTGTAGAATTCCTTCACACCTATTTTTATCATGTTGTATTTAATCTTCCGAAGTTTAAAAAATATATCTGCGCTCACCTCAAAGATTTGCATTAAATTTGGGCTTGGACTGGTTCTTTTCCGTCTTTTTTTTTCTCAACCCTCTCCTTGAAAGGAGATCCGTAAAAAACTAAATAAATAAATATTGCAACCGGAGAATTTAAGAGAATACCACACATGCCAGAGTTCCACTAACGCTTCGGTCATTAAGTAGTTCTTGTAGTTACTTTAAAGTATTTATGAATACCTAGACCATGCAAAATTATTTATATTTCAATATATCATTTGTAATGTCAATAATTTTCCATATAGTGATAATCTTGTGATTTTTTTGAGTAAACTTTAGTTACCAAATTTATTTATAACTGCTTAGGAGAACTAAAAATTAGTAAAAATTAAGTTTGTAAATCATTTACTTATTAATTATAATTAATATTCATTTTATTAAACTATCGATGCACTTTTAAAACACTTATCATATATATATATATATATATATATATATATATATATATATATATATATATATATATATATATATATATATATATATATATAAAATAAAATTTTATATATATATACATATATATATATATATATATATATATATTAAAATTATTTAATATTCTTTAGAATTTTAAAATATAACTAATTTTATATAGCTGAGCATTTACTTTGTTTTGCCAATTCCGCATAAATTTCATAGTTTTATTAAGAAAGTTGGGATCATGTCTTTTATCCCTGTCCATATCCATATCGCTATCGATTGCATGAATTCGAACACATTTGACAAAAATCAAAATAAAACAGTATTGAGTCAAAATAAAACTGTGTAATAAAAAACTTAACACACCTTTAAAAATAGTAAAAAAAAAAAAAAAGTTTAAATCTATGCTACCTAACGTAACTTAAAATACCCTTGCTTAACGTAACATAACCTTACGTAACCTAACCAAACTTATATTATTATATAATTTATTTCACTTTTTTTATTATTTTATTTTCACATTTCTGTTGGTCCTGTGGAAGAATTTAAATTTAAGTTAAGTTGTTATGTTAGATTGAAATTTATTTTACGTTAAAATCTTTAAATTTTATAAATTGCTTACCCTTAAATTTCCAAGTTGATTACGCCTTTGCAAAGAGCAGACCGAAAATTCTACACCATCGATGTTTAGTTTGTGTGAAAGTTGCCTTCGAAAGGATGCGTGTCTTTGGGGTACAGTTGGTAGAGTTGTCTGCCTGGATACCTGATATATATATATATATATATATATATATATATATATATATATATATATATATATATATATATATATATATATATATATATATATATATATATATATATATATATATATTTAATAACATATATATATATATATATATATATATATATATATATATATATAAATATATATTATCCCCCTGACCACCCTGTCCTCAGAGCGGCCACACTGCTTCCAGATACCCCGCTGAAGGTTTCCTCCACAGATCACCCTGTGGTGAGATTTTCCATATTTCTCTGGGTTGATGGTTAAAGTTACAGTCTAGTAGGAAATGTGACACAGTTTCCGGGACCTGGTTGCAATTTGTGCAGATATTCGAGGTGGTTTGATTAAGGTTGAATCTATATTTATAGTGTTGCAAATTTGGGTGGTGGCCGCATCTTAGTTTGGCTAAGAATGACTGAATGATTCTTAGGAAAGAGTTAAATTCAGATGCTATTTCAGGTGGGTGTTTATTTAGTATATTGTTTGGTTGTCGGTTTCTTAAATAGTTTTCGATTAGATGTATGTGAATTTGTTTGGTGTATGAGATTTTGTTTTGTGGTGGGGGGATGTTATTCAGAATTTGTTTTTAGAATAATGCTGGAGGACAGAGTTGTTTAACCTATGGTAAATGTCTGGGTTATAAAGGGCGGTGTGACATGGGTGCTGATGTGTTTGTGCTTTGGCGGAGAATTGAGTGCTTAACATTTCTAAGTGTTTGTGTATTGGTAGTATTTTTGTTTCTTCATGCAGATGTTGTTTAGGTGTTGTATATGTGCATCCTGTTATAATTCTAAGTGCCTTGATTTGGGTTATTTATAGTTTTCTTACCTTTTTCAGTAATGGGTGCCATGTTGGTGAGGCGTAATTTAGTGTTGGACGGATGAATTGTTTATATGTGGTGGTGGATATCTGTTTGTTATTTGTGATGTCAGTGCCGGCTATGGTTCTTAGTATGTTCAGTTTCCTGTTTGCTGATGTTGTTATGTTATCTATGTGTTTTGTGAAAGTCAAATATGTGTCAAGTGTTACGCCAATGATTTTAGGCGTTTTGTTTAGTGGTATGGAAATGTTACTTATGTTGATTTGGGGGTGTATAGTACCGAGTTGTCGGTCTGTTGTGATTAGAGTGATAGACGATTTATTTGGTGAAGCGGTCATTCATTGTCCAGTCCTTCAGTTAAATTTGTTTAATGTATTGTTAGGTCAGATTTATAGCTGTGTTTAGGTTCTAATGTGTGGTGGCATTGGTGATATCATCTGCGTAGATTATGTTTGTGTGGTATGTTTGTGGTTGTGGTAGATCGGGTGTGAATAAGTTAAATAGGGTGGGGGATAGGATTCCTCCTTGAGGTTCGCGAATTTTAATATTTACTGTACCTGAGCTGTTCTCACTGATACGAAGTTTGATAGCCATTTCTTTAAATTAGTGGTGATATTTGATTTTATTATTTTATGGATTAAATTGTGTTTGGGAACTATGTCAAGGGTATTGTTTTGTGTGTGCGTTTGAGATTTAAGCCACCGTAAAATGTTTAAGCAGTTTGTTATTGGTTGTATGATGTTTATAAGGGCTATTATGGTAGAGTGGTTTTTTAGAACCTGTGTTTGAAACTTTTGTTCTGGATGTGTGAGTGTTATTTTGTTCAAATGAGACTTTTCTAGTAGTTTATAATGTGGTAGTAAATTGGATGATAGGAGGAGGGTTTTGGGGGTCTTTTACTAGTTCAACTTTGTTATGATAATTCTCTTTTTCTGATAAAGGAGAAGATTATAATGTTTTAGATATATATATATATATATATATATATATATATATATACCTCATATATATATATATATATATATATATATATACTCTCTATATCTCATATATCATATATATATATATATATATATATGCTAGATGATCTAGTGCGGTCTTCTCTAGGTGTTTGAGGTGTGTGTTTGAGATGTTGTCAGGTCCTATTGCTGGTGATTTTAGACTTTATGGTGTTTTCTAATTCGGTTTAGGGTGATTTGTGTTCTTCGTGGTTGCATTTATTTTTCGTGGGGATTTGATTATTTTCCTGTTTCGTTGGTGAGTTTATTACACTTTGTTTTGCAGTGTTGGGGATGTTGCGTCATTGTTTGTTGTCTGTGGAGTTTTTATGAGTTGGGGTTTTTGATACATTCATGAGTATGCGTTTGGCAGTTGTTTGCGTTGTTCAGTATTTTCATTGTGTTCCACATTCTGTTGTTGTTCGTGTTTTGTAGTTTTTTTTTGTAAGGAAAGTTTGAAAGTTATTCGAGAATGTGTGATTTTGTTAGTTTCGTGATTTGTTTGTTAAGTATTGATTTGTGTTCGAGTTTTTTTTTGTGTGTTTGTTGTACTGTTTTTCTAAGTGTTTTTACGTTGTTAAGAGATTAAGTTTCGATTTCAGGTGTTAAGAGGTATCCCCAGGAATATTTTGGTTTACGGTTTTTTGAGTTATTGACGTGAAATTTTGGATATTTATTTAGTGTAGAAGTATTTGTGATGTTTGAGGATGTGTTGTTTTCTATATGATCAGTGAATTTTGTCTACTTGGCTTTTTTGTAGTTTGTATATGTTTTCCTGAATGGGTGGTTTATTATTATTATTATTATTATTATTATTATTATTATTATTATTATTATTATTATTATTATTATTATTATTATTATTATTATTATTATTATTATTATTATTATTATTAATATATATATATATATATATATATATATATATATATATATATATATATATATATATATATATATATATATATATATATATATATATATATATATATATATATATATATACGTAAACGGGCAGAGCCCTAATCAAGGAGGAGGTGTACTCATTTAACGTCCGAGCAGGACGGAGCCAAGCCCAAGGGAAGAATAGCTCACATTCTCCCACCCGACCAGTTGCGAACCTGGGACCCTCGCTTTGTTTGGCGAGTGCTCTACCACTAAGCGCGATTTATAAATATGAAATACATAAAAAAAATTTTAAAAAATATATACATATACATATACATATATACACATACATACACATATACATATATATATACATATATACACATATACACATATACACATACATACACATATACATATACATATATACACACATATACATACACATATACACATACATATACTACATATATATATATATATATATATATATATATATATATATATATATATCTATATATATATATATATATATATAGATATATACACATATATCTCTACTCATAAATATATATACATATATACATATATATATATATATATACATATATACATATACATATAAACACATACACATATATACACATATACATACATACACATATATACACATATACACATACACATATATATACACATATATATACACATATACATACATATATATATATATATATATATATATATATATATATATATATATATATACATATATATATATATATATATATATATATATATATATATATATATATATATATACCTATATGGTAATTGTCCGGTTTGAGGTAATGTTATCAGATATCGATTGTTTTTTCCAGTAATCGAAAGTTATCGGATATCGTTGTTACCCATCTACATAAGTATAGTTTGTTCGAACACGAAAGAGTGACATTGGCTTCAGTTAAATTTACATAAAATAATTTTTCAAAAATGAAATATTTGTTTATAGTTACGGGTTCTTTGTGATTTCGCCAACCACTAATTTTGTAAGGTTGGTAGTAATATCATAATATTGTTGTAAAACAGAAAGAAAATAGTTTAAATCTCGCAAAATATTTTAAATCTCGCAAGCACTTATGGTTCGCGAAAAGGAAAAGGTTAAGAAAAGACCATAGATAGGACAGGCTTTACTGCTTGTTCAATATTGTTTATAATAATAATAGTAATGTGTAAAAATATTATAATAGTATTAATAATAATAATAATAATAAATAATAATAATAATAATAATAATAATA
>JABUQX010063214.1:42500-55000 GCA_015478945.1 Trachelipus rathkii
ATATATATATATATATATATTTTATATTTAAAAAATATATATATATCAGATGCGCTCCTACACTTGGGCTGCTCGGGCTTAGCTCGAGTTATCATTATAGAATCGATCGATCTGCAAATTTCATAAAGTTAAGATAAAATTCTCTTATTTTTTGGGTAAAATTGGTGAAATTAAACAAAATGTTACATAATGCATATAAAATATTGTTTGAAATTTGAACAAAAAGTGTAAGAATCATCACCATTGATATAATGCTATTTTTCAATGAATTATAAAATGTGATATCTAGATTAGGGATGGCCAAAAAATATCGATATATCGAAATATCGATATTTTGGCTCGATATATCGATATTTTTTGGCGATATTTTCTTAGGCGATATATCGATATTTCGATATTTTTTCTTAATATCGAAAGCCGATATTCTTTACAAAAAAATTTTTTTAAAGGCCGGAAAAAAATAAAATCTTATCCCCTTCTCCCGACACCCTGAAGTGATGAAACTCTCTTTTCCCCCATATTTCGTTCTTCGTTCATCCCCCAATGTCGTGTATAAAATAAACCGAAAAATTGGGGTTTTAGATTTTTCGTCTTTTCGGGAACCAAAAATGGCACATACCACATAGTCAAATTGTCTTCTGAGTATTCACTAATCACTATTCAGTTATTCAGTGATCAAGTGGATAATGCGACCCAATAAAATTTTGGAATGATAGTAAAAATGCTTTCCTTGCTATGTTTATGTTAGCAATGAAATATCTTACTGTAAATGCGACGTCAGTCTCGTCAGAACGAACAGTATCATTATTAAACAATGATTTGCTCAAATGAAATCAAGTGATTTCAACTTTATATCAGCAGTGTCTTTAGGTAGTTAAATATGATGATAATATGAAGATTTAATATATATATATTATATATATAAATAAAAATATATAAAATAATAATAATAATAATAATATATATATATATATATATATATATATATATATATAATTAAAGGGTAAATAACTTGAGTTACATTGAATAAAAGGAAAGGAATTAAAAATAGCTATCATAGTTTTATTTTCCTTTTTTCATGAAATATTTTATAATTTATTTATTTATTCTGAGACTGTTAAAGACTTTGCAGTCCACTCGAGACCAGCCTGATCCTGATTTACGTGTAGCTCTGTGGAGTGTGTTCAGTGTCAGTGTGGACGAAGATAATCATTGCAGAAATCTAATACCGGAACAGGACTCCTGTGAGTTGGTTTACAGTTAACATACCGAGTACCGACTAGTTTAATCATCTACTGGCGATTACGATTGTTTCGCTTAAATATGTAATTAACTAAATTAACGATTTTATAATAGCTATTACTAAAGGGTTAGTGTGATATTTTTACAGCTAACATGATGTAAATCGTCTGGCCATCCAGTTTCGAGCTTTCTTCCCCCGCCCTGTATTTCGTTTTTAAATTTAATAATTTTCTTAGATCGAACTTCAATCGTCAAGCTATCACGGTGTCTCATCAACTAGGCCTAATTTTAGGTAATATTTACTTTACATAAATAGAAATAATTTAATTCTAACCACGTATATAAATATTTTTGCAATTTTGAACTTGAAAAGTGTTTTATGATATTGTTTGAGCATTTTCTGAGTGGCTGACTATTTATTTATTCACTCGTCAGCCTCAAGATCCAACATGTTGCTTTCTGGCACAACTCCGGGGCTTCAACCTCTTGGAGTTAAGAGAAACCTGGATGAAGGCTGAGAAGTGAAAGAATGGTCTCTTTTTGTTTTCTTACCACTTTCTCTCTTGCGTGCAGCATGTTATAAATTAAAAGAAACCTTACTACCCTTTATTACCTATCTCTTTCTCTCACATATCTTTATATATATATATATATATAAACCTTATTGTAACTTATATATGCTTTATATATATAATATATATATATATATATATATATATATATATATATATATATATATATATATATATATATATAATAATAATATATATAACATATATATATATTATATATATATATATATATATATATATATATATATATCTATATATATATATATATATATGTAATATATATATATACATATATAATATATATATATATATATATATTATATATATATATATACTTTCATATGTATAACTATATATATATATATATCTCATATATATATATATTATATGTATATATATATATATAATATATCTATATAATAATATATATATATATATATATATATATATATATATAACATCTTAACTTATATATATATATATATATATATATATATAGTTAAAGAAGAATATTATTGAAATATAGTGTATAGATTAATAATAATAATAATAGTATAGGTAATGACGATAATAATAATAATAATAATAATAATGAATAATAATATATAATAATAATAATAATAATAATAATAATAATAATAATAATAATAATAATAATAATAATTATAAATAACAATAGGTAATAATGGTGATGATGACAGTTATATATATATATATATATATATATATATATATATATACATGTATATATATATATATATATATATATATATATATATATATATATATATATATATCTTTCTCTTTATATATATATTAGTTTTAATAATATTGATAATAGTGATAGTAATAATATTATATGTAATATTGCTGTATTTATGTATCACTTTGTTATATATGTATTAACCTGTTGTATATGTTTTTTTTTTGTATTTTATATTATTTATACTAAAAGCAACCCGGTAGCTCAGTGAGAGAGCACTCGCCAAACAAAGCAAGGGTCCCAGGTTCGCAACTGGTCAGGTGGGAGAATGTGAGCTCTATTCTCTCCTTGGGCTTGGCTCCCGTCATTCCGGACGTAAAATTGGCGAAATTACACCAACTCCTCCCTGGGTGGGAGACTCTGCCAAGTGAGCAAGATATTTATATCTTCTTGTAAATATATATATATATATATATATATATATATATATATATATAATATATATATATATATATAAACATATACACATATGTATATATATGCTATATATATATATATATGGACAAAATGTAACGGCCACACGGAACGGAATCTAGGATGAAATTTTTGTACATATAACCTTATATACCTTAACCTTATAACTGCTATATATATATATATATATATATATATATATATCTATATATACATCTTTCTTTACCCACTATATATATCTATCTTTTATATATATATATATATATATATATATATATATATATATATATATATATATATATATATATATATATATATATATATATATATATATATATATATATATATATAACCTTTATATATATATATATATATATATATATATATATAGAGAGAGATATCGATATACATATAGTTAGGTTAGTATTAAACCGTAATACTGTAAAATACCTAACAACTGCTCATTGTTTAAGAATGCAAATAAATCTGTTAACAACATCATTTCTGCCGTTGTAAAATAAAAAACATCGTACATCCCTAAAACTTTGTTATTTATTTATTTTTTATTTCATGGATAAAAATGTCTCCTGATTATTAACTGAAATTTTCCTTGATTCCAAAAATGTATTCAATTTTAGTGTAGCTATCGTTGTTTTTTAACTATGTTTTTCTCCTAATCTGGAGGGGATATATATATATATATATATATATATATATATATATATATATATATATATATATATATATATATATATATATATATATATATATATCTTTTTTATATATATATGTCTCTTTATATATAGTATATATATATATATATATATATATATATATATATATATATATATATTGGATTATAATATATCAAATTATAATCGAATTATAAAATATCGAAATATCGATATATCGAATATCGATATTTTTCTGGCGATAATATCGAAGGCGATATGATATTTTTTAAAATATCGATATATCGATTTATCGATATTTTTTAGATATCGGGCATCCCTACTACAGACATTCCCTAAAAGGTGGGGTAGAAAATTTTGAGACAGTATATACACAGTGAATATAATTTTTTTACAAGTTGTTTTTTTTTCTAGGAATCTAATAAAACACTCGTTTTATTTAAAAAAAAAAATTAATATAAACATTTATTTGTTCTTAATTCACATTTCAGAAAAATAAAAAAATAAAAAAAAAGTATTTAAATTCTATAATTTTAATACCTGAATTTCCTTTGATATCTCTTACTTACATAATAAATAATATTTTAATAGAAACAATGTCTAATAAAATAAATAAAAATAATAAAGAAATTAATAAAATTTTGATAAAAAAACAAAAATAAAAAATATAATAATAATAATAATAATAATAATAATAATAATAATAATAATAATAATAATAATAATAATAATAATAATAATAATAATAATAATAATAATAATAATAATAAAATAAAATAATGAAAAAAAAAATATAGCAGATAACCATCGAATAAAATTAAACTAAAGAAAACATAAAAGAGCAATAACTAAAATATCTAATGAACTAATTAACTAACTAACTAACTAACTAACTAACTAACTAACTAACTAACTAACTAACTAACTATATATATATATATATATATATATATATATATATATATATATATATATATATATATATAGAGAGAAGAGAGAGAGAAGGCCCAGTGGCTCGAGCCCCCTAGTGTGCCGTATATATATATATATATATATATATATATATATATATATATATATATATATATATATATATATATATATTTCTTTCTTTCTCATATATATATATATATATATATATATATATATATATATATATATATATATATATATATATATATATATATATATATATATATATAATTTTCTCCCTACTACTACTATTATCTTGTGTTTCTGCTACTGCTCTCCTAATAGAACAGATTTTCCGATTCTTTTTAGATATCTTACTACTTCTCACGAGACTGTTACTTCTTCTCATCCAACTGCCGAAATCCTCTACTTAGGGGACTTCAACGTACACCACACTGAGTGGTTGGGCTCCTCTCATACTGATTCAGGTGGGAAGGAGGCCAAAACATTCTGTATTCTCAACGATCTGGAACAGTTGATTAAAGAACCTACACACATCCCAGATCGTCCTAACCAATTCTTAAACACTCTTGATTTATGCTTCACCACTTCTCCTTCTCGCTACAAATACACCATTTTCCCTCCTATCGGTAATTCTGACCACAATCTTGTAGCTCTAAAGTATAACACATCATTTCCAGCAGCTCCGCCCAGCCCTAAGCGAACTTTCTGGCACTTTAATCGGGCTAATTGGGATGCATTGCGTCGCTTTTTTGCCAACTATCGCTGGAATGAATCATGTTTTGTTCCGGAGAACGCCTCTGCTTCTGCTGAAAAGGTAGGGGCTGTGATCACGGATGGAATGAACAGGTTCATTCCATCTTCCACTAAATCATTTTCTCCCCATAATCCATGGTTCGATGGCTCTTGTTCTCGTGCCATCCAGGAGCGTGACACTGCGTATAGGGCTTGGAAGAACTCTCGTTCTCCAATTACTCTAACTAATTTTCGCTCTGCTCGAAATCGATGCAGGGATATTATTCGACTGGCCAAGCGTTCTTACACTAAAAGGAAGTGTGATGCCCTTCTTGATTCTCCTTCTAAAGAAAAAAATTTATGGCCTCTTGCCAAAAACATCTCAAATAACTTCTGTAAATCTGCCTTTCCCCCCTCTTATCCGTTCTGACGGTTCTGTTGCTAACACTCCTTCTGAAAAGGCTAATCTCTTTGGTCTTCTTTTTTCATCTAATTCCACCCTTGACGATTCCGGCTCCCCTCCTCCTGCTCCATCCCCTCTCAGGTGTCCAATGTCTCTACCTGTCATTACTCATGATCGAGTACATGAGATACTGAGATCCATGAACGTCCGGAAGGCCAGTGGCCCAGATGGCATTCCTCCTCGTGTTTTGAGGGAGTGTGCTTCTGAGCTGGCGCCTGTCCTCGTTCAACTCTACTCTCTATGCCTTAATACTAATACTTTTCCTCAATGCTGGAAGCGCGCTTTTATTCAGCCAATCCCAAAAAAAAGGTAGCCGCTCTGATCCTTCTAACTATCGACCTATTGCCTTAACTTGTATTCTATCTAAAGTCTTTGAAACTCTCCTTAACTCTCATTTCCTCGATCATATAGAATCTCATTCCCTTCTTTCAGATAGTCAGTATGGCTTTCGACGTTCGAGATCAACTGGTGATATCCTTTCCTATCTAACTGATCTATGGTCTTCTGCCCTTAAGGATCATGGGGAGTCTTGTGTGGTAGCACTTGACATATCTAAAGGTTCTCCACCTTCTTTAGTTCCTCACCTTCTCTTTGCTTTACTCTTGTCTAGTTTTCTTTCAGATCGTTCCATTTCAGCTCTTGTTGATGGAGCAACCTCTTCCTCCTTTTTTATTAATTGTGGTGTTCCTCAGGGTTCTGTTTTATCTCCAACTTTATTCCTACTTTTCATCAACGATCTTCTTAGCTGCACTTCTAACTCTGTTCACTCTTATGCCGATGACTCAACTCTCCATTCTTTCACTCATTTTAATTGTGCTCCCTCGTTTGTATCTAGAGTTGCCTCTCGTCTACAGCTTTCCGATTCAATTCTTGCCGATTTGGTCGGAATTTCTCAGTGGGGTAACCGTAATCTTGTGAAGTTCAACTCCTTGAAAACTCAACTTCTTCATATCTCCCTCTCTAAAATACCTCCCAACTTTCCTATCCCTTTTGATGGCTCTAATGTCTTACCCGTAAACAACATAAACATTCTAGGACTAAACATAAATAGTGAATTATCTTGGAGACCTCACATCACATCGGTTGCTAAAATGGCCTCAAAGAAGCTGGGAATTCTGTTCAGATTGCGTGAATTTTTTTTCTGCTCAGATACTCCAGTTATATATGGAATACTGTTCCCACATTTGGGGTGGATCCGGTTCCACCCTCCTTTTGGATAGAGTTGAAGCTAAGGCTAAGAGACTTATAAACTGTCCCATACTTTCTGACTCCCTTGACCCTCTTTCTCTGCGTCGTGACGTTGGTGCCCTATCTCTTTTCTATAGGTATTACAACGGCAGGTGCTCGCGAGAATTGACCTCTCGCATTCCTCCACCACTACGTCGCCCTCGTAACACAAGAGGTGCCTTGTTCTCTCATGAAAATTGTGTGAATATTGGAGACTCAAGGATCACTCGTTATGGTACCTCCTTCTTTCCAGCCACATCTGTTTTGTGGAACTCCTTGCCTTCTTTTATTTTCCCCGCAATGTTTAATCTTCCTCTATTTAAGTCCCGCGTCTGCGCCCACCTGAGGGAATTGCGTTAGGCAAGCCTTGTCAGGATGGGTTTACTTTTCATTTATTTTAATTTTTATTTTTCTTTATGTAATTTTTTTTTTATTTATTTATTTATTTATTTTTTTTTTTGCCCCCTCCTTTTGAAAAGGGCATTGCCCGTGAGTGGTGGTATCATGTAAAAATATATATATGCATAATCACATATCACGAAAGTGACATTTGTGATCAAACTTGTGTTTCCAAAGTACATTCATTGGTTTTGGTCTCTGCATAGTTGGCAGGGTGACCTGCGCCTTTCCACTCACATCCTCCTTATCTTTTCCTGAAGTCTTTCTCTTAGGTATAAGGCAACAGGTGACCTTATTAGAATTCAGTATATGAGAAAACTTGATAAGTTATTTGGAAAATGGTCAAAATTATTCTAACGTAATGTTACAAATATTTAGCGCTTTTAAGATATAAACTGTGATGTACGTATGTACGCTGTATTTATGTATGTGTTTGTATTTTTTCATATAAATGCTAAGAGAGTGAAAAATGTAATATCCTTTAAAGATAAATGTGAATAAATTATTCAAGTCAACTGATTGCGCCTTCTTCACAAACCTTTTGGTTAGGTATATATAATCACGGTATATTTTTTCTTCCTCTAAGTAAAATTCGGGTAACTACAAATAACCCACAATAGGTTATTAACAAAGTCTAATAGCTCCGCAAATTCACATATATTAGTATAGGATCAGAAATATTATAAGGTATTTAGTGATATATATACCTTCCCAACTGAAGACAATTCCGAAGTATATAACCTCATACGATTTATGGTATTTTAGGACCAAATCTTATCTAGCTATAAACAACTCTATTGTGCGTGATATTACTTCATCAACATTTAAGTCGTTAGAACTATATTTTCTCGCTATGGGGAATCGGCGCAATTAAAAAATATATAGAGTTATGTTATCTATATATATAATCATTACTAATTAATATGATACTATACATATTACTATAGAGATTATATTAAAATACAAGAATTCTTATAGCTGCTATTTTACAAATATAATCGTATAAATATTTAAAATTAAACGATAGAGGAGGATAATTAACTGTCATAATAGGAATATAAAGCGTACTAAAGCAGCGTATTAAAGTTTATTACTTGGTATAGTACCTTAATTAGATATGAGATTATTCATTGTACTGGAAGTAGTATTATTCACATATTATAATATAAGCGTTGACATAACATACGTCACTATCATATATAGTACTGTATAAGATATATTATATAAATATAATATTATAAATGAGTTATGATATAATATTAATATTAAACTATAAATATAGTTTACGTGCCCTGTATACTTACCGTTATTCTACATTATAAAATAAGAAATAATATATACTCAATGATCACATCATAGAAATTTATGTGTCTACAAAAATGAACATCAATGAAATTCATTAAAATAAAAAACTGTCCCCTTTGAAAACTTTCATTATCACACTCATCACTGGAGAAATCAATGAGCTAATTTCAATAAATAATCTATACACCAGCTAACTCACTTAAGTGATTCATAAGAAAATATCCATCAAAATATATACAAATTAATGTAACTATCATCTATAGAGACCACCTCTGACATTCTATCATAATCACTTATATTTTTGATATTTGAAGTTTTAATTCAGTGTCAATTTTGATACCTTAAATTATAATAATAGTTTTATCGTTCCTCAGTCTTCAATATGTAATGTGTGTCATTAGAGATCTACAACATAGGGAGCGTCTATAATGTCTCTGTTTTTTTAACGTGAGAGACAAAAATATCATATATATTCTAACCAAAGTACAATTGTACCAATTATAGGAAATGTTATGTCGATATTTATAACTCTCTTATATTATTTACTGTGAGGGGTTCGAAGTATAGATAGATAAATTTCAGACCCAACGAAAAGAGAGAAAATGAGGAGAATGTTTAAACTTAGTTCATCGAATGACTGAGACCGTAAGCTTACGCCATACTATTGTTGATTGTAACTTCTACGAGAAGTTGGTCTTTAATATATTCTGGAGATGGATCACTATTAAAATTAAATAGATTTCTCCACGGGCATACAACTTAACCTCTTAAATATTTACTTTGTACTTATCTAATCAATACGGGAGGTACTAAGTATCCATAGATCAAAGTAGAGAAAATACCCAAATAACTATGAGATAATTATCTGTAGACTAACGTTTAACTAGCGAAACACGCGGGAAGGCGAACTTGAGAAAAGTTTAAAGTCACGACGATCTGACATAGAGTTATGAAGTTATGTATCAAATTCTAATTCAGAGCTTAAGACCATAAAATGCATCTCACCATTATAATATATATATAATAAAACTGATATTATATATAATAACCCAGTAATTATATATAGTCGTTTAACTATAAACGAATGCTAGAAATATATAGTAGGACAAATAATACTAACACTTAAAACTATTTTACTATACAACTACGGGTCTTATATATATATCACCACACTCCACACTCATCATTATATTAATATAATAATATATATATTCTATTAATTATATCTATTTATATTATAGGGAAGGATGTAGGTGTCAAGGGCTCATAAGGAAAACAAAAAATCTGGCCCTCGGCAAGAAAATATCAGACTATATTCATATCATGCGCATTTTGCTAATTCGACAGATGTAAGGTAAAAAACCATCACAAAAAGTTAAACACTAACTAGCACCATTAATATTCAATACTTATTATCCCACAGAGGTAATACACTTCTTATAGGTTTGAGTAAATATTTTACTAGGGTTGGAAGGACTTTTCAACCATATTTTAGGAATTTTAAAAAACATTTTGAGCAATAATTTTGAAATTGACTGTATAATCTTTGTAAGCTCGGGGCCCGGAAGGTCTGGTCTGCTTCGCGACCAGTATAATCCGGTGAAATATGGTTATGTATCGTATATAATAATAGTATCTAATAATATATCGTAAGGTACTAATATAAGACTTGCTATTAGTAAATTATACTGGTATACTATAGGGTAGGCGCATTAGAGTTTCATAATAATATAATATATAACTAATCATGTGTTTTAGTACACTCACCACCTCACGTACATATTAAACTCACCAGGTATTTATTGAATGAGTTACTATACTAATATAAATTAAAAATGAGTATATCTCTTACGAATAAAACCTACAATATAATTATATAATATATCCACCTTCACCTCACACATCTACCTACTTCTATTAAACCATATTATATTTAATCAACTATATAAATATAGATATATACACACCTAACTATAAATAATATATTTCGGCCGAATATATCACAAAGAAAGTAGAATAAATACATTATCTCTTACTAAGTACACCATAAGACTAGGTATGGATATAGTCTAATGGCGATTATATATAGTATATATATATAGTTCCGACTTATACTACTTTAACTTTTTATAAATTGGAATACCCTATTAGATACGTTAGTACCAACAAGCTGGATACAATAGACATCTTTACTTATAATCTTCTGATATGCCGCAGTGACTATATAATATATATATTTAAAATCGACACCACACGATAATTCATCTAACAAGTCGCTATAAATCAGGGAGCCACTGTGAAGTCAAAAGGAGATCTGAGTGTATGGAGATACAGGAGTTGAAGTAGGGACTCGTCGTATGTAAATAGAGTATAACAATTCACGAGTGTATTCAAGATAGGAAGGGTCTGCATTAGACAACGTGGTCATAGTGACTTAGATAATATATAATATCAAGCGGGACGCAGGCCTTAGCTGAGTAGGATTTGTTTTAGATATATTTAGGTATTATATACTATAGATCTTAATTGTAGAGACAATATTAATTATTATGTGTATTTATATTATTATTTATATTTAAACTACGGACTGGAGTCGCAACTCAATTAATAATAATAAGGAATTGAGTGTAATAGAGAGAGACCTATTAATTAATATATACCCCTTTAAGCATCGTAATAAAGTATATCAGGTTACGAGGCGCAATTATGAATATTACAAGATTATTATAATATTATATATTAATTATTACTATATATATATTATATATATATTATACATATATATATATTATATATATATATATAAATATATATACTATTTAGTATTTATAATCTGATTATTCTAATAATTATATATATATATTAATATACTACTATATTATATATAGTAAATAATTATAGATATATCTATTAAAATATATATATATTATATATATAATATATTAATAATATAATAATATATAATAAATCTAGTTATATATAAGTATATATATTATATATAATAATAATATATATATATAATATATTCTATATATATAATGAAAACATAAATACATATATATACTATATATATATATAAAATAAATATTATAGTTTTATATATAATATATTAATATATAATATATATAATATTATATATATATATAAATAATATAATTATATATACATAATGAATAATATAATAATTTATATAATGACTATAAATTTTATATATATATATATATCCATATACTATATAATATTTATTTATATTATATATATATATATAAATAATATAAATATAATATTAATATCTTATATATATAAATATTATAGGTTAAGTTTATGATATATTTAAGCGAAAAAGTATATATTTTATAAATATATATAATATATATATATAATATAATTATTAATATATATATATATATTTATATATATGTTATATATATATATTATAATATATAATAATATATATATATATAATATATAATATAATATATATACTAGAATTATATATATACTATATCTTATATATATATATATATATATATATATTTAATATCTAATAATAAGTTAAAATATAGATTAATATATATTATATATATTATATATATTATATCTATACTACTATATATATAGGTTATATTTATTATATTTATATATTAGTTTACGGTATATTATATATTATATATATATATACTATATAATATACATATATAATATAATATATATAATTATATATATATATACTATATATATATATATATATAATA
>JABUQX010063214.1:60000-100000 GCA_015478945.1 Trachelipus rathkii
CCCAACAAACCACACAGGGACTTCTCTCCCCCCCCAAATGCTTTTTTTTATTGTTTTTAATTATTTTTCCAGTTTTGAACAATTGCATTGAATGCCGGTTGCAAATTCGTTTTGGCCATTGTTCTTACTTGATTCTATTTTTATGACGTTTATATTTAATGTAAATAACGAGATGCCATTCAATAATAATAATAATAATAATAATAATATTTTTAATAATATATAATAATAATAATATCATAATCAAATAAAAATAAGCTATAAAACTATAGCAATATAGTTCAACAGACTTGCACTAGAAATAAAATATAATAATAAATGAATAATAATAATAATCATAATAATTTGACTAATTAATAAACTAATATTAAAAATAATATATGAAACTAATGCTAATAAGTTAATACTCTACTACTGACACTACTACTACCTACTACATACTACTACTATGACTACTACGAATAAATAATAATAATAAAATAAAATAATGATAAAATAAAATCAAAAAATAAGAATAACATAATAATACCAATAAATAATAATATAATTCACATAATATAATATGCTAGACCTACTACTACACTACACACACTTACTACTACTACACTACTACTACTACTAAAATAATACGAAATAAATAAAATATAAAATAATAATAATAAATAAAAAAACTTAATAAAAAATAATGATAATAAAAATAATAACAAAAAATATAAAATAATAAAATATAATAATAATAATATAAGAATAATAATATAATAATATAAAATAGATAAAAAATAATAAAATATAATTCAATACATATAAAATCATAACAATAAAAATAATGTCCTTAAAAAAGTAAAACAGTAAAAAACAGTATAAATCAATACTATATTAAATATATATATATATATTAAAAAATAATATATAAATATTATACGCTATATATATATATATATATATAATATAATAATATAATATATAATATAATTATTAGTATATATAGATATATATATTATATATATAACGAGCTATCTGATTAAAAACTAATAAAAGCAAGAAAAAGGAGGATAAGTTTCGAAAAATTTACTGAAAACTGCAAAATTCAACAACCTTTATTCAAGTCAAAGCTTAAATTTCTCTAATCAAACACTCTTAAGACACCAACTATTTCCTTACTACCCTACACGATCATTATTATTTTTCCTACCAGCTACCTACTTACACTATATTTACTTAGTCTACTTACATCTATTCATTACTATCCATACTACACCTACTTACTACTCTATATTTACTTAGTACCGACTTACTATCTATATTACTGAAACCACTACTATCTACTAAATTACTCTTGCAATGATTGTTCGTATCTGCAAGTGCCAATGAAAAAATAAAACCTAAAGAGCTCCTACTATGAAGGACAATGTCAATAATCATCAATATCTACCATTGATAACAGCACTGACTACTGCTGCACTAACATCCCTCTATTGTTTCTACATTTGAACATCATTGATAAAAAATAAAACCTAAGATAAAATAATAAATAATTAAAAATAAAATTAATACAAATAGAAGAAAATCAGAATGCGTTAGTCCTTTACCAGCAAATAATAATCAAAAAAAAAATAATAATAATAAGAATAATACAAGAATTATAAAAAAAATATAATAAAATAAAATAATAATAATATAATCAACGTGTAGATTTACAGATATGGAAAAAAGACCAATTACCTACATTTAAATTCAATCTTTTCAGAAACAATTACCAGAAAAATAAATGTGACAATAATATCAATAAAACGAACTTCGTAACTACGTGGCAATTCAAGGATGTCACTTATTTCACAACGAAGCTTCTATTCAATTGAAAGTTTTTATAAAAATGATTAAAATATTAATTAATTTTAAATATTAAAACTTAATAACATTAATATATTATTAAAACTTATAATATAATATTAAAATTAATACTATAAACTAAAAAATATTTAATTTCTCCTTTTTCCTCTCTCCTCTCTCTCTTCTCCTTCTCTCCTCCTCTCGTTCCTCCTCTCTCCTCTCTCCTCTTCTCTCTCTCCTCCTCTCTCTCCCTCTTCTCCTCCCAAATAAAATATTCAGTAATTTAATTTATAAAAATGGTTTCAATATATTTATTGATCATATGTTATTAAACCTGTTAAAAAGTCATGCAAATTCACTCAAAACAAATGCGGACTGACGTCTAAAATAATAATAATAATAAAAATAAGAAATCTAATAAAATAATAATAATAAAATGAATATAAAATTAATATAATAATTAGAAATTTACTGCATAACACTACAGTAAACTACGAACAACAAAAAACAATAACAACAACAGGCCACTCCAACAAACAAACAACAACCACAAAAAACACACATAATAATAAAATAATAATTGAAATAAAACAATTAAATAATAATAATACATCATTAATTAAACTTCTAAATTCAAAATAGTACTCATAAACGATAAATAATAAAAAAAAATAAGAAAATAACATTAATAAAAAAAATAATAATAATAATAATAAATAATAATAATAATAAAATCACGAAAAAAATCTATCAGCACGTAAAGACTTATTACAAACGGCAGACAAGTTCTTACAATATATTAAATGAAATCTTCTGAGCTCAGGGAGGCCAGTACATCAAAACGACGACGCATGTACAATATCAACTTTTATATTCAAACATATATAAATCAGCCTTAAGAAGTAGCCAAAACAAATAATACTATAATAACAATTACAACAATAAAATAATAACAACCATTATAATAATTAATCAAATAACACATATATATATAAAAAATAATAATAATAGAATAATAATAATACTAATAAAACAGCAAATAATAAAATAATTAAAAAAAATAATAATAATAAAATAATATCATAATAAAAATCATAATCATAATAATAATCATAAAATTAATAATACATATATAAAAGTTGAATAAATATATATATTATTAATAATAATAATAATATATAACATGAATGAATGAATCAATAAAAATAATATAACAATAAAATAAAAATAATAAGAAATAATAATTATAAGATGCAATAAAATAATAATAATAAATAAACAAAAACAACAACAACAACAACAACAACAAACAACACAACAACAACAACACAACAACAACAGCAAGCAAACTCTAGAACAAAATTTTTTTAAATTTGTTTATATTTAGTAAATAATTTTCTAAATGAATTTGATAATTTGGTTAAAAACTTAGGTTGCATTTGAAAGATTAAGCTATTATAATTTAATTAGCAACTTAGGTTGCATTTAAAAGTTAGTTATTATAATTTAGTTAGCAACTTCTAAGTTGTATTTGAAAGTTAGTTATTTTTATTTTTTTTTATTTATATTTAGTACCTAATTGTTTAGGTAAGTTCAATTATTTCAACTGGCAACTTGTGTTGAGTTGGTAAACTTAGCCCTTTTAAAGAGATTTACTTAGACCTTTTAAATAGGTTTAATTAAGTTAATTAAGTTTAATTAAGCTAATTAGTTTAGTTTGAATTTATTTCAATTGGAAATTAATTTGAATTGATTTAATTTTGAATCAACTGACTTAGATTTAACTTTGAATGATTTTGACTTTGGTTGAACTGCCTTTATTTATAGACTTGGAAAATAAATTAATTTAGTTTGAATTTATTTAGATTGGACTTTAACTTAATTTCAGTTTGGAAATTGATTTGAATTGATTTACTTTTGAATTATCATTGACTTGAATTTAACTTTGATTTATATTTAACTTTATATGAATTTGATTTAACTTTCTTCGGTTTTGAAAAGAATTTTGAATAGGTTTGATTATTTTAGTTTACTTTATTTAGATTTGGCTTTAACTTTGACTTAACGTTTATTTGATCATTTGAAATTGATGGATATATTTATCAACTTAGGTTGAATCAGATATAGTTTCTTGTGTTGATATTTAACTTTGATAATTTTTATGTTATCAATTTGAGTTGAGTTAGAAGCTTGGCTTACTTTGAAGCTTGATTTTTGAAATAAGTTACACCATTATTGAACTTAAAATTATTTTTTTAAAAGATTTAATTGATTAGTTTGAATAAAGGTTACTAGATGGAGAGTACACAAAGAAGATTGTATAAACACTGGTATCGTTTATATTTTTGTGAAATTTTAGTAAATTGGTGAAATTTAAGACAGTTGTTTGGGATTTGTGATTTTAAAACGACAGAGTTGCAAATAAAAAAAATCCTAAGTATTATTCCTGTTATATTAACAGGATAGGAAATGTAAATAAAATTGCATAAGGGAATGAGATTACACAAATCTTTTATTTACTTTGAGTAACAATTTATGAATTGATGTGTTGAGGTAGCAAAGTTGAATAAAACCTAAGTTATATAAACCATAATAAATATTCTGTATTCTGGAAACATTTTGAAGAATAAGTTAACATTTGAAGGTTCCAGTTAAGAACACAAAGCAATGTACAAATAAACTCTGAAAGCTGCTTAAGTTATAATTCAGAATAAGGGTTTATTAAATAACGATACAGAAGGCGTTTGGTGTGTTGAATTGACTGACATCTGTTTATATTACGGTATATCAAGATCAATTAGTGGATAGTCACAACACACTACAACATATATTATTTGGTACTGTGACCAGGATTTCTTAAATTAGGCTTGTACAGTCATATTGTTGATAATAGTATAATTTTGTTTGTGTATATAGGTATATAAAATTCTACTGGCAGTTCTATGGCAGTTTGAATGGAGAAAGAGCAGAGGGTAATCATGTGGTTGCTGGTAGCCCTATCACTTCCACACCTGGAATGATAGTTCTAGTTGATAATTTGGAACATGGTCAGAATCAGTTACCTCCAATGCCAGAAAATAACATTTTCTTTAATCCTTTTCCTACTATTACACTGGTGCCACCTCCATTAAAATTTTCTCTGGAGTCGGAGTATGAGTTTGAAGCTTTTCTAGTTGAGTTTGAGATATTACACTCCCACACATATCCAAATGTTCCAGAGCCCTGGAGTCATCTTAGGAAAATATTTGGAGGGTGATATTTTAGATGCATTCAACCAAATAGATGGTAGAAGAGTGCAGTACACACAAGTTAAAGGAAAGTTAAGAAATGTTATTAGACATATTTCAACTAGTAAAGATACATTGCTGAGTAGATTTTGGGTGACTCAGAAAGATGAAAAAGAATCTATTATAAATTACTCAATGAGACTTGATCGATTGTCCAGTTTGGCTGGAATAGATAATACACAAAATTGTATAGAGAAATGAAGAAACTGAAAATATTAGCTAGTTTAAGTGGTTCATCAGCCGCAAGAGTGAAGTTTGCTTCATTATCAGAGCCACAGACGACCACTGATAAAATGTTGAATTGGCTCACAATGTAGAAATATTTCAAAAAAAGTGAGGAATCTGAAATAAAATCAAAACAAGTGGGGAAGCAGACTATCAAACAAGAGAATGAAGTACAGCTGGCAGAGACCAAGTATAAAGATAGAAAAAAAAAATAAATGTGAAATTTGTGAGAAAGAAGGGCATAGTGTAGATAATTATTATAAGAATAGATACCAGTACTGTTACTTTTGTGGGAAAGCAGGACATAGGATTAAAGACTGTAGGAAAAGATTAGCAAAAGAAAATGACAAAAAAGTTGAAAGTAAAGAAACAGAGAATGCTAGTTATGTTAGTGGTCTTTCTTGTCCTTTTTGTGGAGGAGGGCATTTAATGAAACACTGTACTGAATTCAAAGAAATTATTATTAAATCATCAGAGAAGTAGAAACTCCTCAGACTGAGAAAGGTGTCATGAGGAATGTAATAAAAGACCTTGCAGAAACTAGAGTTGATAAAAGATTATACACATCGTTGGATACAGGAAAAGAACAAATAAGAGTGTTACTTTGTAGGTGAGAGTAAGCATAAAACAAAAAAAAACAAAATTGTATCCAAGGGGATTGCAGAATGCGGCGCCCTGAAGAATATCCTAATATGAAAAAAAATTAACGCATGCAATCCTTTACATGCATATCACATACAGTTCTTGCAATAAGCTCATTATAATTCTCTTTGATAGAAGATCCTGCAAGCATTAGTTTTACATTCTGATGAAGCATACAAACACAAACATTATGCATTCCTGCTGAAGTAACAGGTACACACCACTTTGGTTGTAGTTCACAAAATTGAGAAACCTACTTCAGGTCCATATTTTTCACATGCAATAAACATTTCTTTCAGATTGCAGAGCAATATAACCTATGTACTACCTTTTCTCCATTATTCTGAGTCAAACAGTCCTTCATCCCTGAACACATTCTACCAAATTCGTCATCTTCATAAAACTCATGAATTCTTTGCTGAAATTCATAAGATCTTGTTTCTGTGATGTTTGTTTGGCAGTGCTAATATTCCATTTGTGGATTTCAGATTTCTTGCCTGTTGGACCATATATTTTGATACTCCAAATTCACACACTGTTTGTTCTATTGACCATTTATCAGGTACCAATGTCAGAATCTGAATTTGTTGTGGTTTCTGAGATACAAGTAGTTTTTGCTTTAGTTCTTCAATAAGGTTCTTATAATCAATACAGTTTAAACATTCTTTACTTGTACTAGCCTGTAGATCAAGGGCATTGGGGTCTATTCCACCAGCAATAGCTATTTTTTCTGTAAATACTTTGTAAACGTCTTTTATTTTCCATTTTCCATATGTAACACTATCTCTAACACCAACCTTACTAAATTTGAGAGGGGAGACACCAATAACTTCGAAGCTTTTATTTACATTATCTGAAACCTCCATAGGAACATCTAAATCATCCTCACATGTTGTTGCTTGTTGATGGTAAGGATTCTTGTTGTCTATTGTTCAATTCTATTCTGCACTTTGTGCAATTTTTGCCCCAGTTTTATGTTATTCTTTGTTAATATGTTCAGTTTGTCAGCTGTAATGATATCAATTTCTCTAAGGGCCTTTGCCCTACAATGATTTCCTTTTTTGAAAGGATTACAGCATTTTTTTTGTAGATCACTATTAGGGTTGGGAAAGGAAAAAAACAAGCTCATTTTTTTCCGAAAAAAATGGTTTTTTTCATGAAAAAAACACAACCTGAAAAAAACAAGTAAAAATGTTTTTTTCAATTAAGTTGTGGAATTTACATGTTTGAACAATCATATAATTTTAGCAAATATGCTCTAATTTGGACATTTTTTGGTTCCAATTTCCTGGTAGAACCAAAAGTTTGTGTTCAAAATTTTTATGGTTTTTTAGTGTTTTTATTTTATATTCTGAATTTTGATATTCATAATATTTTGTTTGTGGCTTCATTAATGTTTTCTTACTCTGTTTCAGCTTTCAGTAACATTTTTATTAGGGGTATACCGGAACTGAAATTTTCAGTTCCGGCCGGAACCGGAATTAGTCAGAATCGCTGTGGTAGTGCAGCAATATAAAGACCCGCACCACCAAAAACCTCTAACAATTGGACTGTATAGTGGATCTTATTCAAAATTTATCTGAGCTAATCACTGCGTTGTGTCTAATCTAACTAATTCTAAATCTAAGTACTTGCTACATTAATTTAATGAATAAAATTTAACTAGTTTCTTTATTCTATCCTTACTAAATAAATCAAATAAATGTTTCGTTGTTCATTGGTTGCATGTATATACCTCAGCAGTTAGCTATTTTAGTAGTTTTCTTAGTCAATTACAGATCAGTATCAAAGACAACTCAATCGGACGTCTGAGACACTAAAATCTTCAAAACATTCTAAATCCGAGATTCACTTTCTATAAACTATGGAAATATGATTATTCCCACCGTTTTACTTAATTTAAATCAAATCGAACCCAAAAGTAATGTAACTTATTCAATTCTGAATAATTAATTCAATTGTACTCAATTGTACTTTTATATTATATTATGCAATATAATATAAAAAAAAATCCAACTTGACTAAAGTCAATGCTGTGTCTCAAAACTATTCAGTTCATTCAATCAAGTTCCTTTAATAAAAATCTTAAACTAATGCTTATGTATTTGTTCACTCCAAATAGCAGAGTGTTTCTAATGTTACATCAATTTAATACCTTGTATGGCTCAAAAAAATATCAATGTTGATTCCTATTATTTGAACCTCAAAATCCAAAACGAATCCAAAAACCAGCTAAATAATTTAAATTGATGCACTGATCAGAATTAATGTCTGAGTTAGACCTCTAATTCTGTTAACCTATTCTAAAATTTCGAAACTCGGAACAATGTCATTCGCTTCCAACTGTTTTTTTATAAAGATTCCAATAAACTGTTAAGTACCAATTGCCAAAATAAAAATAAATCTAATACCGGTTCACAAAAATCCAAATTCAATTCAAAGATATTTGTAAACCAAAATAATTCTCAATTCAAGTTATCTCTGTGACTGAGGTTCAAAGTACAACTAAGTCCACAAATTATTCTAAAAAGAAAAAGAAAAGTTCGAGTTAATAACTATCATTTAAATCCAAAAATTTGTAATCACTATTCGCAATGGTGGTTCAAAATTAAAGTTCAAAATCTATACCACCTGAGGTAAAGTTCGAAAAACAACTTCAAAGTCGAAACTTAACGGTAACAACTAATTTTAAAACCAAAACCAAATGCTCCTAAAATAAATTCAAAAAATAAAAAAAAGCAAGCACTCGCAAGAAAAATCAAAACTGAAAACCAAATATTCATGAACAAATTCAAAACTACGAAGGTCACACTCATAAACAAAAATCAAAATCGAGAATGTCCATTCCTAAAATGAATTCAATCCGGAAAATCAATCTTCGTAGGATAATTTCAAAGTCGTAACAAGTAATCACTAATCTAAATTCAAAAAACAAGTATTCACTAATCGTGAACCTATTTCAAAATCAAAGTCCAATAGTTGTAACTAAATTCGAATTCAAAAACTCATAACAGTAAACTGATCTTAAAATCATGGCCTAATACTTGCAAATCTATACCACCTGAGGTAATGTGGTAAACGTTTGAGTTGTTTATGAAAAAAATAGGACTAATGAATAAAATTGAAAATCTGGATATTCTTGAGGACATGGTTTTATTTGTTCAGGAGTTTAATTGGTTGCATAATTTTCCAGTTATTAGGGTAAGAATTGTTATTCCATTCAAATTCATATAGATGTCAAGGTATAAATTAAAGTAATATTTTAGTTCAGTCCAGTCGCTCATTATTTCTACTCTAGAAGACTGGGAATATAAAATGTAAATGTCTGGGTTTATTTGGATTCTTAAATAGACTTTCTGTATTTAAATACAGTCTTTATTAATTGTTCTTTAATTTATGATAATTTGAATTAAATTAGGTTTTCCAGTCACAGACTACAGTTAAGCCTACCTTATAACTTTTATATATCCCTGGCCTAGGCTAAGCTAAATTTAGGCTTGTTTCAATTTTTAATCTATTTTAAAGAGATTAGTTTATTTTTTTTTAGGCTTTAGTGATATTTAAACTGTAGTTGGTAAAATAATAGGTACAGGTTAGTAAGCTAATATAATTTAAAAGTATGTATGCTCTGTGTGATAACTGTGGGACTGTGAAAGGTGAATATGTGGTAGCTGCCCTGTTTGTGTTTTGAATGCAGAGAATGTGTTTTTAAGGAAGGAGATTGCAAGACTGAGTGAAGATATGCATGGATTGAATGAAGAAATATTTGAGTTAAGAAAGGAGGGAAGTGTTAGGAAAAAGGTTAGTAGGCGTGTGAGGTGAGGGAGCGGGACATAGGGGTAGACAGGAATAGTGATTCACTAGGCAGGAAGATGAGAGGGAAAAGGATAAAGTAGTTGATAATAGGTCTGCAGATGAATATAGAGTTGTAGGAATTAGAAATAATAATTTAAAGATGAGGGTCTCGAAAGTCAGTCAGCCTGTGCCCTGCAGTAACAGGTTCGACTGTCTTCAGATGGGGAGGGATAAGAGAGTGCCAATGGTAATGTTGAGCTTTTCTAAAAGGGAAGACTGAAAAACATTGGTAATTGGAGATTCTATATCACGATACCTAGACAGGACCTTTCAAAGAATAAAAAGAACGATTTGAGAGTATGTTATCCAGGTGGCAAAAGTGAGTGATATCGTGGATAGGATAGATAGAGAGATTGATTCTACAAATGTTTATTCAGATGTGATTGTGCATGTGGGGTACAAATGATATAGGACATAGAAGGTCAGAAGAATTAATAGCAGATTAAAGGAGATTGATTCAGCAGATGAAAGCTAGTGGAGAGGTGCATGATTTCTGGGATTTTACTAGGGTAAGGTGCAGGTCAGGAATGGGGGAGTCAGGGCTTTAGTGTAAATGAAAGGGTTAGGAAACTATGTTTTTCAGAAAATATTGGTTTTTAGATTTGTGGAGAGAATTTTCTGGATAAAAGATCTTTTTTGGCAGCAGATGGAGTTCATTTGAGTCATAAAGGTGTTGAGCTTTTCAGTACAGTTGGAGACTTGTTTAGCAAAAAACTAGGTAAATTTGGGGGTGGTGGGCTAAATCTAATACAAAATAATAGCAATGGTAATATAATAGTGGGAGATAAATAAAGCTAGTGTTTGTTACAGGGTTTCAAATAATGATGATGATAAAAAATAACAGCATTTCGACTATCAAATGTTTTTACACAATTGCTCATAGCCTTAGAAAATAAAAAAAGATGAGCTGATTAGTTATAAGATATAATGAGAATCTAGACATTATTTGCATAACTGAGGCTGGGTTAATGAAGAATTATATGGATACTCCTTTCAGGAATATGAATAGACGGATATTACTCTATTTATACCAGCGTAAGAGGAAAGAGGGTGGTGGTGTGGCGCTTTATGTTAAAAGCAATATTCAATCTGTATTAATGACTGACTTTAAAATGAATATGATATTGAATCGGTGTGGGTAGATATTCTTATTAACAATAAATCATTTGGAATAGGGGCATTTTATAGAACTCCTGGAGTCAAGAATTAAACGTGGAAATTGTGAAAGAAATAGGACAGCATGCCACAGTAAAGAAAAAGGTATAGTCATAATGTGATTTTAATTTTTCCGGGCATTCATTGGGATTCTTGTCTAATATGACCATAGTAGTTCTCCATTCATAAATTGTATACTAGATACTTTTTGACGCAGATGGTCCAAGAACGCCCACAAGATAGGATGCTATTAGACTTAATATTATCTAACGATGAAAGTATGGTGGATGAAGTTAAGAGTTGAGAACTTAGTGACTTAGTGACCATAATATATTAGATCTTAATAGTGCCACCTGGTTCCAAATTGGCAAGTTATCAAGGAAAAGATTAGATTTCCGAAAAGCCGATTTTACAAATTTCGACATGCTTAGTACAACTAACGGGATAAAGAGTTTAAAAGACCCAAAACTGGCTATCATGAGGGAAATGTTAAAGTAAAGGATAAAGAAGATGGAGTCAGTATGGTTTAAAGATAAACGCATTAGGGTGGGAAGAGAAAACCTGTTTTGGTGGAATAGAGAGATAAGAGAGAAATTAATGAAAGCGTAGATGTTAAATATTCAAGGGTAGTAATAGGGAAGATGATTTGAAAATTATAGGAAAAATAGAAATGAACTTAACCAATCAATAGGAAAAGGCAAAGAGAGAGCAGAAATTAATTTAAGCAAGGAATAGTAAATAAGGACTGGAAGAAGTTTTTTTGCTTTTATAAATTTAAAAGTAAGAATAGGACAATTGATCCAATTAAAATTGATGAAAATTTAGTAAGTTCAGATAAGGAATTGGTCAACATTTTCAATGCTTATTTTTTGCTTTAGTGTTTACTGAGGAAAGATTAGATATAGTTTGGAGACTAATAGTTCTTGTATGCATTGTAACAAATAGACTTACAAATTTGAATTTGATGTAAAGATATAAAACGTTTATATCAATAAATTTGACCCAAGTAAAGCTTCAGGTCCTGATGGTATATATGGTAGAATTTTGAAGGAGCGTAATAGCAGCATTGCAAAGGCACTGTATTTGATTTTTAAACGATCTATAACATTTCGTGAGGTACCAGATGACTGGAAAAAAGCATATGTTGTGCTTATTAATAAGAAAGGTAGTAAAGAAGATTTCGAAATTATAGGCCAGTTAGCTTTAACATCTCTGGTTGTACAGGTTCTGGAAAAGTTACTGAAAGGTCATATAGAGAATATTTAGAAGATTTCAGGTATTGTATGACTCCAGCACGGTTTAGAAGGGTAGGTCATGTCAGACAAACCTTTTAGAATTATGGAATACATTACTGACTGCATCGACTGAGGGAGATCAGTTGATATTGTATATTAGACTTTAGTAAAGCTTTTGATAAGGTTCCCAATAAGCTGATGAAAAAGTTATTGTAATGTGGCATAGGTGGAGTGGTAACATGGTTGGATTAAGAGTGGTTTGCGAAATAGAAACAGTGTGTAAACTAAATGGAATAATCATCATGGGAAATAGTGAAGAGTGGTGTCCCACAGGGTTCCGTGCTGGGGCCATATTGTTCTCATATACGGTTATAATGATTTAGAGCAGGGACTTAAATGCACGGTTTCTAAGTTTGCAGTGATACTAAAGTGGCACCTCAGTTAGGAATAGTGAAGGATGCATAAAGATCAAAATGATCTTGATAACTTCTTGGTGGGCAGATAAGTGGCAAATGAATTTTAATAGTAAAAAAAGTGTTAAGGTTCTTTGAAAGGCCTGATTCAATAAAGTTTTACTACGAAATGAATGGGGATTGGCTTGAGTCTGTGGCCCAAGAAAAAGATTTAGGTGTGTTTATAAGCGTAATTTGAAAGTAGCTAATCAGCAGTGGCTAGAAGCTAAATAAAGCTAATAAGATGCTGGGCATAATAAATCAGAATTATGTAGTTTACAAGAGCAAGGAAGTAATAGGAAGTAATAAACTGTATATAGTATGTTAGGCTAGTATAGAGTATTTGCACAAGTTTGGGCCTTTATTTAAAGAAAGCTTAGATATGCTAGAGGAGTGCAACATAGAGCAACAAGGTGATTTCTGGGTTTAAGGGTGAGAGCTATGAGGAGAGGCTAGAGTTAGGAATGTTTTTCTGTAGACAAAGCGATTCTCAGGGGGCATGATACAGTCCTACAAAATATTTAACCATCTATTAAATGAATACAGAGACATAAATTGTTCAAATTATCAAACAAACCGGTGACAAATTACTAAAATCGAAAATTAAAGAAAGCATGCATTCAGTATAAGGGTTGTTAAAATTTTGGAATAGTCTCCAGAGGGGTTGTTGAGTGTGACTTCGATTGCAACAGTTTAAGAAAGGGTTAGATTTGTTTATGGATGGGTTGGGAATCATACAATATATTGACGAAGCCAAATTGGCGGGTTTTTAGTTGTGATATAGTTATAGTTAGATGGCATGTGTGACCGTAACTTAGTTATTAATGCATGTGGATGGTTTGGGTATCATATTTATATATCATTAGTTTTGACTAAGCCAAATTGGTGGATTTGTAGTTACAACAAATTGACAAGCCCTAGGGTGCTTTGTGGATTTGCATGAGCATGTTTGGGTAGTGGGTTGACTGGGACAGTCTCGATAGGCCAATGTGACTTTTTACTGTCTCTATATTCTTAATGTCTTAAAAACCAAATGCAAATTCAAAAAACTAATAACAGTAAACTAATTCCAAAGGTACAATTCAACAACTGTAAACTATTTCAAAAAAGCTGCTGAGTCCTTTGATATAACGATAATTTAAGTTATCACACGATAATTTTTCAATAACCACCGTCAATATATAAAGCTACTAACGGTCTCAAACTTAAAAAATAGTTGATCACGTTTCAAAAGTGTGTTCAAAGTTTCAATGTTTTAACCAGAAATGTTTCCAATCATAAATGTCAACATTTAAATCTCATAAATGACGACTGGCAAACTCGAGTTATTAATTTTTTTAATAAGCTTTTTTCAGTTCCTGTTTACTATTTCTGACTTAACAAATTATTAGCTATATTTCTATTTTTAAAATCAAAGACAATTGTTTATCAAATGAAAGAAATTCTAATTTATTTTTTATTAAAAATCAATAATCAATTCAAATTGTATTATTTAACTGTACAAAATATTTTTAAACAATTAAACCATGCTTCACAAAATAATAATAAAATATCAATCTATGTTAGGTAGTCTGTAATGCTAAACAAAATCCTTTTAAAGTTTTTAATCGCTATTTACATGCTACCGCTAATTGCTTTCAGTATGTTCTAAATTACTCTTTAATTGTTACATCAACAAACATAATTAAATTCTCAATGCTATTGCTATTAAGTTCAACGTTCGTTTTGATAACTGGTTGACAATTTGCAAAATATTACACATCAAAATAAATTGTCACGGCAAATTTTATAAATCTTTTACCATCAAATCGGTTACGATAATGTATTCTAACTACTGAATTGATCCAGTTGCTATCGCAAATGGATACACTCACGATTGTAATAAAAATATTTTAACTAGATTATTGGAATATAACTACTAGTCAACATGAAAACATAAGGCGGTTATTCAAATAAATTACTATTTTGAAAGTAATATATGAACTTCAATGTAACCTACTATAACAATTTATTTACAAAATGGCTTCTCGAATGGTTCATTGCTAACGCTAATGTTCCATACCACTGAACAACTTACTATAAACAAAACCTGTTACCTTTTATTTTTCCAGAAACTCTATAAAGTTCTAAGTTATTTATGTACACTTTGGAATTCTTATCAAAAGTTACTCTATATAAACTCAAAAAATCAAAGTTATTAATATTCTATTTACACAGTCAAACAATTTTAATAACAAACTTAGCAAAACTTAGACAAATTGCAAGCTAACAAATACAAAGCCAACAAATTTTAAGCTGATCTTAATGCTATCAGTATCAAAAATCAAGTCACAAATACAAGCTAACAAATGCGGAGCTAATCCTAATGCTATGAATGGCAAAAATCAAGTGAGTCCCATATCGCTCTGTCATCTCCATATCGATTTGTAGTTGATGACGTCATATCATCGTTGCCAGATTTCGTGGTTGATATTCAGGCGTAAGATGTAGTCTTGGTATATATAATAATATATATATATATATTATATATATATATATATATATATATAATTATAATATATAATATATTAATATAATAAGTTATAAATATATATATATATATATTACTATATATATAGTTATATATATAATATATAATATATATATAATATATATATAATATATAATATATATATATAATATATATATATATATATAATAATATTATATATAATGAATATATAATTATATATATATTATATATATATATAGTATATATATTGTAAAATATAGCTGTCATCGCTCATTAGATATTTATATATTCAATTAGCCCTTAAGTTTATCAACACACAAGATTTATTTTTAAATTATTTATTGATGTAATAACACATATTTTAATTTTTTAAAACAAAGGAATACAAAAAAAAAAAAACATAATTATTTAATACGAGCTTTCGTTCCTAATTTTTTTTAAAATGGAAACCTTTCTCAAGTATGATTTCTTTACCAAATCTGGAAATTCTTTGATGTAAGTTAAGTCCTCTAAAATTATAATCGGGTGGTATGTCCAACTTATAGTATTTGTTGTATATGATATATATATACTACTACTATATCGGTATAATAACTATATAATTACTATTAATATAATATATATATATATACTATATTATATATATATCTATCTAATAAATATATATCATTATTATATATACCTACTAATATATATATAAATATATATTATATAATATATATAAGGTAAAATGGGGTATGAGTTTGTTGAGGAACCAGCTACCAGTAACACCAATCCCAGTCTGCCAACAACAACACCACCCTCACAAGGATCTTTCCAGGATATCATCAGTAGCAAGTTAGGCAGCACACGAGGTTCTGCCAGGGCGCTACGCGGGAAGCGTATTAAGATGGCAGCAACTCTCATCACAACCCAGAGAGATGCTGAAAGAATCTTAGATCCTGAACACAAACCCATTCCTTCAACTTCTGGAGTTGTTGGAAAAGGAAGAGTTTTAGGTTCTAAGAGAAAGCTGAAGTACATCAGCAGCAGTAGCAGTGCATGATGATGATGCCATGATGAGAGTCGGAGGAGGATTTGGCAAGATCTGTCAAGAGAATTAAAAAAAACTTTGTTAAATAAACATACATTAGACAAAGCTGCAGGAGAAACTCTTTGCTGTTCAATTTCACTTTGCTAAAAGGACTGTTCCACATATGGCAGCTTTCAAACAAAAGTATTTTCACCTGAGAGGGCAAAGCAAATTGACAGGCCGTCACCTAGCAAATTCTTCATTCCTCGATTTTTCGAGGGTAGTGGAACTGTACTCTCTAAAGCATCAAAACTGACATGTGCCTGTCTCACAGTGTTTCTTGGGCTAATCGGACTTCACCTTTGGTCCAGAAATAATCTTGTGAAGCGTAAGCGAATTAACTTGACAAAAAATTCGCAAGCTTCTGGGCACAATCAAACATTAAAAAAACCTATTCAAAGGGGGGGGGAGGGTGAAGTGGATTTTCAAATAGAAAACCAATATCTAGAAGGGGATTATTTTAAATACAAACCTATTCTAGGAGGGTGATTTTTTAAATACAAAACCTCATTCTTCAGGAGGAGATTTGAACAATACAAAAACCTATTCTAGAGAGCGGGAATTTTTACAATTACCAAACCTATTTCTAGGGAGGGGACTTTAAAATCATACAAAACAATCTCGAGTGTAGGCCTTAGGGGATTCTAAACAACAAAAACCCTATTCAAGGCAAGGGGATGTACACAATCTTCAAACAAAAGGACTGTAGATCACAGATTGTGATTAGAGGTTAACATGCGTCCCAACAAGCATCCCTCAACCCATGCATGAAAGAAACTGTAATTTAAGCGTACTGTCATTTTACATTTTCTTTATTTCAATTAATTTTTTCTATTTTATTTTTTTTATCTTTTTTCTATTTCAAATTTCAATCCACCATCTAATTTACATAGTTCTAAATAATTAAAATAACCTAAAAAGATAGAAGAGTTTTCAAAAAGTGAAAAGCGGTTGGCCACCCTTTGGAATTTTTGTTTAACTTTGAGGAAATTTACCTTTTTCTTACCTTTTAATTTTTTTTAACTTTTGTTATATTTAATTTAAAAAAAAATACAAAAATTTCTTTTCAATTAGTCACAAAAAACCTTAAATAACAAAATAATAACCTAAAAACACAAAAAAAAATTAACTCTAGCAAGAGTTATAAGGGTTGACCCATTTGGAATGGTTTTTGAAAAATTTGAGTTACCTTTTTTATTTTATTATTTTTTTTTATTTAAATTAAAAAAAAAAAAAAAAATCTTAATATTTATTCACAAAAAACCTTAAATAAAAAAATAATAACCTAAAAATACCAAAAAATAAACTCTAGCAAGAGTTTAAGGGTGGGGCCCTTTTTTCAAACAGCGGGCCCTTTTTTTTTGTTCACTTTAAGTAAATAATTTTAACAATTTTTAAGAAAAATAAAAAAATTTTATGTGGTAACATACATAGGACCTGCCATTCTAAGAACTTATTTTAAAACTCATATATGTTAAATAGTTTAGTAGTTATGGCCAAATTTAACATCAGTGGGCCCTTTTTAGGTAACAGCACTATATATATTTAATAAGACCATATATATTATATATATATATATTATATATATATATATATTATATATATATATATATATATATATATATATATATATATATATATATATATATATATATACACGGAAACACAATATATATGGCTAAGTTTTATACAATAACACACACACACACACACACACATATATAACATACACACTCTGACACACACACACACACCTGCAGATATGCACACATACATATGTGCACCAAAATTATTTTTTAGACCTTCCAATCTTGGTTTTAATAATAATAATAATAAAATAATAATAATAATAATAATAATAATAATAAATAATAATATAATAAATAATAATAATAATAATAATAATAATAATAATAATAATAATAAAATAAAATAAAATAAAATAAAATAAAATAAAATAAAATAAAATAAAATAAAATAAAATAAAATAAAATAAAATAAAATAAAATATAATAAATAATAATAATAATAATGATAATAATAATAATAATAATAATATAATAATAATATAAAAATAAATTCTTTAATAGTAAAATAAATAATAAATAATAAAATTTACCTTAATTGATTTCTTATCCTTGTGGGCTTTCAAAGGACCCTACTATAGTGTTATTGAATCTAAAAGTTTCTCATAATTCTTCACCCAAAAAGTAGGAAGTATCAGCCATATTAACCAATACTGATACCCAAAAAATGGCCGATACTGATACTAGTATTAATTTATGTATTTTCTTTATAACAAAAATAAAATAAATAATAGGGACTTACAAATTTTTTAAAATTATTTACATATACTTTGTCTATAAAATCAAATCGTTAATACTCGTGAAAAAAAAAAAAGGGTAATAATCGAGATTAGCGGATTCTAAAAAAAAAAAATCAATCGGTTTTGGTATTGGTATGAAGCAACCTGCTACACATTATTAATAAAACATTTCCTCATTTACTATACGGTATTACTTATATATATATATATATATAATATAAACATATTATAGTATATATATATTATATATAGATATATATATATATAAGTATATATATATTATATATATTCATATACAACAACAATGTTTTAGTTTAAACAAATTGGTAAGGTTTCTTATGATAAGCCTTTTTGTATAAGTCATACACAGATTTCATTATGTTGCTATACAAAACATACGGTATTAGTCAGAGCAGAACCCTATGCCTATCACGCATTTTTTTTTACTATATAAAATCACAGCAAGATTCTAAAAATTAAAGTAGGTAATAGTTGAGTTTAACACATAGTTTCTGACGAATATCGATATTTTTTCTGATAATCAGTTTTTTATATATCTTTAAAATCTATGACTTTTCAATAGTACTAGTAACATACATGAACTGGTTTTCCTATATAAATTTAATTGAGCCAAAACGCCAAAAAAAAAAAAAAAACAAATAAAAAAAAAAAAAAAAAAAAAAGTTGATACGTAAAAAAAGAATGATATATAAAAAAAAAAAAAATTCGTTTTATAAAAATATCGTTTATAAAACTTTGAAATGTAGGTAAGTGCTCAATATATATATATATATATATAATATTAAAATTAATATATATATAATATTTATATATATATATATATATATATTTATATCATTTTTATATATATAAAGATTTACTTTGTGCCCCATACAAAAAAAAAAAAAAAATAAATCATAAAAAAAAAAAAAACTACTCATATCTCAAAAACTACAATAGCTACAGCCGAAAAGGAAATACATTGCTGGAAGCTGGTCCAATTTTAGTTGCGGAAAATATTTTAAAATCTCCAAACTACAAATAGCTACAGCGAAAAGGAAAGCATATTTTGGGGAAACATTTTAAAATTTTCAGCTTTTGAATTGTAAATATACTAGAAATTTAAAAGAATTCATACTAATTTAATAATTATAGTAAATATGCATATAGTTAGAGCCTATTTTAGAGACCATTTTATTGTTACTCGCTCTAAAATAAAATAGACTTTCTATTAAATTTTGCTTTTTTTTTTTTTTACTAAAAGAAATTTACCCCAAGGGTATACCGCAACGATGGCAGGAGTCTTTGGTATTTGGGTGTCGCGGGGGTTCCTTCGCCCCTCCCCTATGGGGTATGGAAAACGATCCCCCCTGTGTTCCCCTTCCCCATCCGGCTCGAGCCCCTACATTGCCGGTGTAATACCTTTACAAATTAATATATATATATACTATTTCCCCTGCTCTTAAAAAAAAAAGGCACAAAATTATATTTATTTAATTTTTTTTTTTTTTTTACATTTTCCTAAACTAAAATTTTACAAGGATCCAAAAATGTGTTCCTCTTTTATCAGAGTACGGTATTGTATTTTGGGATTTTTTTTTTTTTTTTTTTATTTTTTACAGTTCCGCAAAAAATTTTGCCAGTATTCCAGCAATGTATTCCTTTTCGCTGTAGCTATTGTAGTTTTTGAGATATGAGTACTGGCCACAAAGTAAATCTATGCTCATATTATATATATATATATTTATATAGTATATATTATATATATAATATGATATATATATATATATATATATATAGTATATATATATGGATATATGATCTGACATATATAGTATGACACTTACACACTTACAGAAAAAAACAATTACAAATTTTGAATCAGCTTATAAAGCTTATTACCAGAATGTTTAAAAAAAAAACAAAAAAAACAAAGTAGGACACTTATAGAAAAAATAAATTACATAATTGGAATCAGCGTGGCAAAGCTTAATATGTAAAGTAGTTTTATGATTTTAAAAACTAACGAATACCCTAGAGGTTAGACTGCATAGCATATCAGGAGTCGGGGTACTTCTCGGGCCTCTAGGTGACGACAGGGGAACTCGTCCCCCCCATCTGTCCCCCATCAGCCTCAAGGCCCTAATGGATATTATAATGTTTCCTTGAACTTCACCTTTTTAGGGGCTCGAGCCAGATTGGGGGACAAGATCGGGGGGGACGAAGTCCCCCCTGTCGTCCCACCCTAGAGGCCGAAGAGGACCCGACTCCGATATCTATGCGGCTCTACTGCCTAGGGTAATTCGTTAAGTTTTAATTCATAAAAACGACTTTAACATATAATAAGCTTTGTACGCTGATTCCAAATATGTAATTAGTTTTCCTGTAAGTGTCATACTTTTCGAGGTAACTCTCCTGGCCCTTTTATGGAATTATGGCTATATATATATAGTATAGTATATATATAATAATATATATATATAATAATATATATAATATAATGATATATTATATATATATATTATAGGTATATATTATATATATATAATAATAAGTTTAGTAAAGGTTACATTGATTTAAATAAATTAATTATGATTCTGCTGTGAAGCCTTTTTATTGCCAAAAACAAGTTTTTCTTTTCACTTTAATTAAAATAAAATTGTGTTGATTAGGCTATTAGATATCATTAGTAGGGGTTTAAGCATGGCTTTGTCATAGGCTTTGGTGTTTTAATGCTGCCAAAAATTAAATTTGACAACAGTGTTTCATAGGTATAACAGCAAATCGATTGATTTTTCTAAAAAATCGATTTTTTACGAATCTGTTAAACTCAAACTATTACCAAAAGTAATGAAGTATAAAAAAAAAAAAAATGACTTACATCTTTAAGGAAAAAAGTTACAGCCTCTCAAGTTTAGAAAATCCCATAGGCTTTTCTTATACCCCAAATGCCCAGAATTTAATTTCATCGCACTTAAAGGCATAGCCTACTTTATAGACTATAGCCGACAGATATGATACGAAACCATGGTTGTTAAATTTTAAGTAGCTACAACTAAATAACGCAATAACATAAGGTAGAAACATTAAGAAAAGGATTGCCTAACTCAAGGGTATATAATAAAACTCCACATATTTTCTGAAAAAATTCTGTCCAGAATTCAAAATATATATATATATATTATATAGGTATATAATAATATATATATATATATATATATTATATATATTAGTAAATATATATATAAATTATTATAAATATTATATATATATATAATTATAGACATTTATAAATGGTTGACTCCGTTAATATTAGGCTAGGTTAATTTAGGTTAAGTTTGGTTAGGTTAGGTTAAGTTAGGTTAGGTTAGGTAAGGTAAGGTTAGGTTAGGTTAGTTTACCCAAAAATTTAATGTATTTACCCTAAAATTATTAAAATAACGATACATTAATTATTGATTTTTGCTCCTCGAGTCAACCACTTATAAATAGCCTATATAGTAAGTATATATATAATATATATATATATGATATAATCATATAATATATACTATATATATATATATATATATATATATATACCGGTATATATATATGTCGATATATTACTATTATATTATATTTTATATTATATTATATTATTATTATTATATAATTATTATTATTATTATTATTATTATTATTATTATTATATATACATATTGATTTTGGACTTGAAATTTTTTCAGAAAATATGTGGAGTCCTGTGCTATAACTTTACCAGGATTGGATAGGTATATGGATGGTTTGGGTATCATATAGTATATTTTGCCTAAGCCAAATTGGCAGGTTTTTAATTACAGTAGTTATGAGGGTTAAACTGCATGTTACTATCAAGTTATTAATGTACTTTAGGTTTTTTTTCTTTTAGTTGTAGACTTTGCATATACTATGTAAGTTATTGACAAACCTAGTGTATTTTGTGGATTTGCAGAGTATGTTATAGACTTTGTATATGCTACGCAAGTTATGGACATGCCCTAGGCCTAGGGTGCTTTGTGGATTTGCATAGACATGTTGTTTGGTGATTGAGCATGTTTTAGACTTTTTATATACTATGTGTGTCATTGACAAGCCCAGGGTGCTTTGTGGATTTGCATTGGCATGTTGTTTAGTGATTGATCCCGTTGGCTTGACTGGGATAGTCTCGATAGGCCCATGAGGCTTCTTACGGTCTTTTTATTTCTAATGCTCTAATGTTCTAAAAAAAAAAAAAAAAAAAAAAAAAAAAAAAAGTTTATCATAACTTCTTTAACACTACACATTCCTGGTACCTCTTGTGTTATATATTTACCTTTCCCTCTGTATACAAGTCTTACCACAGATAACCAGTACATTTATTTTAATACACTATGTCTTTACATTGAAACGTTTGCAGACTAGGTTTAGCGCCCATACTTGACCTGAGAGAGCGTCTTTCGCAGAAGGGCCCAACCGTCAGAAGACAGACGCCTAGAGTCAGGAAGATTTGTGTATAGTATTTCTTATTTCATAAGCCCGATTCTGCAGCGACCCGCTCACTACTATTGCATTCATATATAAGTTAATTAGAAGTAAGGGATACTAACCCATACCCTAAAATAATATATATACTACCATCATGCCCAAAGTATGTATTAGTATAGATAATATATATATATATATTATTATATTATATAATATAATATAGATTATTTATCGATATGTATGATAGATATATATATAAAAAATATATACTACCACCCTTATATATAAAATAAATATATATGTATATTAATATATATTGATTATATATATAATATAGTATATACTAGTAATACTATTCATATATACCTATATAATATTATATGGTATAATATATAAAATATGATAGGTATGAGAAATGTAATATATATATATACTATATATATATATATATATATATATACTAATATAATAAATATACTATATATATGAGATATTTTTCTGTATATATAATAAAGTAGTATTATATAATTAATATATATATTTAAGAATATAATATATGTTAATATATATATATATAACAATAATATAAAATATATATTATATATGTACAATATAATATATAATATATATATAATAAAACGTATAACTACTATCATCGTGAATATTGATATTTGTGGTAAGAGTATCAAGTAGAGGTAATAGGTAAAATAGAAGTTAGCGTTTACCGGTTATGGTTTTATTGTCCTAGGTTCACACGTAACCATAAACCTTAATCTAGACCTTACTTGTTTAACGAAAAAATATTCACGAGAAGAAGAACGTTTTGTTAAATTTTTTGAAGCTGTATATCTATTTCAGTGTCAATAAGTTAACGTTTAATATATATATATATATATATATATTTCTTATATATATATATATATATATTAAATAATAATAATATATATAATATAATATATATATATATATATATATATATATATATATATAGGATATATATATATATATAATATATATATACATTGCGGCGTAGGGCCCCCCCGTAAGGGGGCACTGCCCCCCCTAAAATCTTAGCGAAATTAAAAATATGAACCTTATATGTTTGCCAGACGACGGTTTTTAAGGGTTTAGTAGTTAGAATAAACTGAAAAAAATAAGTCAATCTCGAAAGATATTGAAGTAGTAATTACTAATAATAAACGTGTTATATTATTTTTTCTAAAGTTAATGTGTTTTTTCGTTTTCATGATTGTGTTAAAGTCAACTTAGTTATGTCTTTCCTATATAAGCTGCGATCTTTTTCTGACCATTATCTCCGCTAGAGCTTCCCAAGTATGTCGATCCATTTGGCGGCTGCCAAGCTGTTAATCAATCACGGAAGGCGTACCGTTGATATTCAGCTGCAGACAACACATTAAAAACAATTGACAGAAAACAAAGAATTGTTTAAAGCAATTTTGAAGACCATAATTATTATTTATATATATATAATATAATATACTATATATATATTATATATAATACTATATATATAAAATATATTTATATTATACTATAATATTATATATCATATAATATATATATATATATATATATATATATATATATATATATCATAACTATAAATATATATATAAATATAATATATATATATAATATTAATTATTTATATATATAATGATTATATATATATATATAATAATATAGAAAACATATACATAATATATATCATAATATATATAATAAGTAAATATATAAAGGATGGTGCCGCTGCATACTCCTATTTATATATAGGAGTAATAATAATTATTACTCCTATATATATATATAATATATCACTCAACCTTTGCCCCCCCAGGGCTGAAGGAAATCCAGTTGCCTTAACCGCCCATGTATATAGTAGGTTATAGTATAATATATAGTATATAATAGGTAGAAAATATAAATAGAATATATTAGTTAAACAAGACCCTATATATATATATATATATATATATATATATATTGCTTTCGTCGCTTGAAACTATTGTAACTCACTTGACCTTGAGCGACCGTAAACGAGCGACTCTCGCTTTAGCGAGTCACCTTATACCAAGTTCCGACAAGTGATCCACCTCTGAACTTTTGGCATCATATATATTATATTATATATATATATATTATAACCCTTATATATATAATATATATATAGTTATATAATTATATATATAATTTATATTAATATATATATATATCATATAAGCACACAACTTCCTTGAAAAGATGTTACATAAAAAGACCATGATAATCGAAAATCGCCAGCACTACTCGTGAACACTGCAGTGTTCATGTGTTACTAAAAACCCAGTAGAAAGGAGCGGGCAAATAGTCACACAGGTGGCTTTTGTTGATATCATGTTATTTTATATGTTAATTTTTATTTAACTATTCTTTTTAAATTTCTTTTAAGGGCTCGAGTCGATGGTGGGACAGAGTGGTGGACATTCGTCCCCCCAGTCTCCCAGCTGATGTCAGAAACCCTGGACTCTTCATCTTTCGATTAATCTTGGGTACTCCTTTTATTTAAAAAAAACAACGTATTGGCAAGAACTTATCCCTCTATTGCCTTTAAATAAATCGACGAACAAAAATCGATAACATCGTTATTCGATATACATTGGTTACATCCTTTTAAAAGGTACAAGTTCAATTAACTATATAGTATACTATATTATATATATATTATATATCTATTTTATATATTAGATATAATAATATATATATATAATATATAATAATATATATATAAGTATAGATATATATATATATATATATATATATATATATTTATATAATATATATATATATAATATTACAGAGATGGCAAGTACCGCGTACATGTACCGGTACATGTATCTGGCGCATACTTTTGTACCGATACCGTACTCCGCCCAAACACTTATTGAAAGTCCGATTAACGGTATCGCCCAATCAAATTTTTGTTACCGTACCCGAAAAGCATCTGTACTTTTATTCGGACATTTTTTATCTGATCATCGGCCATGCTGTTATAAGGAATGTTTTTTAAAAAAAAAAAATTTGATAATAAATAGTTATGAAATAATGTACTTATTATTCTGTTGTAAAACTTTGTTTTTAAATTTATTATATGAAAAAAGTAGGCCTCCAAACATCATATTTATAACAATGGACGAAATTATCATTATTAGATACCAGACGGATTACACTGATTTTCATGAAACTTAAAAGAAAATGTTGTAAATGAAATCCGTCTGAACAAGTTTTAAGAAATAAAATTTAGGAAAATGACCGAAACAAAGTTGTCACAATCATACCAGACTATTATGGCCAGATCGTTCAATTGTTAAAAAAAATTACTATGCTTATAATAATACTTTTGTTACTTAATAATAAAGAATTTCTTATATTATCCAGCATTCACGGGTCGGGCGCACGGGAGAGGAAGCTCCCGGTAAACTATGCATTTCATTTACGCTCCATTTGCCATGGACTTCATTAAAGCATCTAAATCTGCCTATAAATGCTATTTATAATGCTTAGCAATTTTTTAATTGTTTTACATTATTTTAATTCCATAGATAGAAGGGTTCAAACACAAACAGTCTCTTATAATATATTATATATATATATATATATATATATATTATAATATATATAACATATATATATATTATATATTATATATATATATAAATAATATAAAATATATATATAATACTATATTTTTTATTTCCGTTTATTGCGTGCGTGCGTGGTATGTGTGCGTGTGTGGTCTCAGCTAATGTGCACCAACGGAATATTTCCGTAATATGTCAATTATTTAGAAACTTGTAGGATAAAGAGCTTCTCTGTATCGAATTGCGCAATGACCCTCGATTTTCAAAGAAACCGGTGGTTCTATAATTAAATTGCATTATTTGGCAAAAACTTATTAGGTATCACTTAGAGACAGTTAATCCGATTTCAAATGTATTACCTAATTCAATGCCGCGGAAAAATACGTTGCTGCTGCCGATAATAGTACCAACAAATTGTTAGTTGTAATAGATAAAAAAACTATTATATACTTCCACATATTTCTCTTCTATTTTGCTTATTTTAGTTTATTTTAAGATATAGTATTTTATTTTAGGATTTATAAACTAGTTGCTAGTATACAGTATTTTATTTACTTAGTTGTCTAGCGAATTTATATTTTTTCTACATGATGTTAATCCATTTTCACTAACTTTCACTAACAAATCCACATGTCTTTGCACAATTGTGGACTCTCTTCTAATTCAAAAGCGGTACTATTTAGTTCGTGTTTAGTTAATCAAATTTAAAATCAAATTTAAAATAAGAGATATAACTGTAAATTTCTTCATTTCTTTTCAAATATTTTCACTATCAACCTATTCTCTAATTCTCTTTACCTTCTCACCAATCCACCAATCAAATTTACCCTACTAAGTTAATGTAATTGCTAATTTACACTAAAACAATTAAGGCAGGTTATCTATGGACTATCTAGATCTTATTCAAAGAGCAAAAAAAAATCTTTGAAATCAACAAATTCAGGTAAGGCTAAAGTATATTCACAATTGTACTTATAAATCCCTTTTTAAACTTAAATCTTTCAAAGATTTTTTTTTTGTAATTATTTATCTGCTTTAGATTAATTTCGTCATTGTGTAATCTATATTGGTCTTAACGAACGAATTTGTTGCAAGTTCTTGATAACTCTCGTGCCTATCAATTGCAAATTACAATCAAACTATCTCCGAAGCTTATAGCAGTTCTTGATAATTTGTTTGATATAGGTCAAAATTCATATAAAAATTAAATATTATTTTAATATAAGAAAATATTAGACAAGTAAGAAGCCACATGGCCTATCGAACTACGCCTATTGGAGTTTTTCCTAAGTTACGTAGTCTTAGTGGTAACTTAATTAAAAATTTGGTATAGAGAGTTAGGTTAAGCAAGCATCATTGCTAACTATTGCCATTATTAGTTGTCAAAAAAAAATTGTCAAAGCTGGAAGTGATCTATTTATTATCGAGGTCAAACTTGTCAATTTGTGTGTGTTGATCTTCTAAAAACCCTTCAAAATTCCAATCAACTAAATTTTCCTGGTGGTAGCCATATCTCATTTTCCTCAAAACATTCAATTTCAAAGTTAGGCATTATAGGCCTAGATCACTTTCAACTTCAAATTTTGTTTTTTTTTTGTCTCTCAAAACTTTTCAAAATTCAAATTTCAAATAATTCAATTGGTGATAGGCTATCTTTCATTAGTTCATCTTTCATCAAGGTTTTCATTTGTCCTTGGTACATTCTACCAACAATTCACGGAAATGTCTGACCAGAGTTACAACAGCCCTTCATAGATAGAGTTAATAATAAATCTACTCTGTTCAAAGCACATTTTCAATCCCTTCAAGGCACAAGTAGAATATTATACATTAGGTCAAAATAGCATGCGTTAGTCCTAGAGACCATAATATAAAGTATAACAATGAGTTATCATAAAGATCTCATAGAGGAAGTTAGATCTTTTTAAAATATAAACAAAAAGGAATACAAATAAATAAAAATATATAATGATATGAACGGTGACTCCTCATTCCTAGTTTCCATAATAAACTAATTTATTGTCTTTAAATTAATAGACTTAAACAAAATTTAAGTTGAATTAAAATTTAAAGCTAGGAACAAAATTCAACCCCTCAAAAAAAATACCCTTTTTTTGGGGGCCCCCTTTTTTTTTTTTTTTTTTTTTCATTTTCTTTTTAAGTAAATGTTGTCTGTAATTGTATTTCTTTGAAGGCAATGAAACTGATAAGTTTGCTTAAAAAACCTTCATTTCAAAATTTTAAGAGCTCTTTAGATTTACAAAAAAAATTAAGTTGAATCATTAAACTTCATTAGCTTAAAAAAATTAAATTAAAGGATATGCTACTTCCTAATCAGAATCTCTTCTATTTATGTGATAATAAATTATTAATAAAGCTTCTTGAACTTCTAGATAAAAGATTTTTAGATGAAAAATTTTCTCATTGATGGAAATTATTAAAAGATCATATCTTTAAAAACAGTATTGACCCAACATATTCATAGCGACTAGGGTTACTTAAACTTATATCCAGAACATTAATATATGAATTGGAAGTTATAACCTCAAATTAACTCTCTGAGAGGCTACTGGCATTAGTAGTACTTGCCCACATAAGTTTATCAACAATTATCATGTGGTATCAAAAAATTACTCGCCAAGTTGAATACCAATTACCCCGATTTGAATCAAATATTCGATAGTTATAATGAAGTTATCAAAAAATATTGTTAAAACGTCACATCATAATAAAGGTCAAAATTTCATCAGTCCTCCCCATAATAACTTATCAAATTTAAAAAATATAATACTTCGGATAAGCCTAATTTAATTAATTTAAAAATATGAAAATCAAAGACGAATGAGTCCTTAACAATTCTAATAGGCCTGATTTCTATTCTGAGTTTGCAAAATTCAAACTCATTACTATATGAATTAGTTGACATAAATTGGAAGCTTAGTTCCTGTGGTCTTCCAATAGTGAACAAAGGAAAATTTAGCCATGCCATAAGTCTTTCTACCTTATATTCTGTGGGAACTATTAAAAATGTTCTAATATACCTCACATTAAGTATTATATTTTCAAAACAAAACAATCACAACTACAAAATTTTCTTCTTTAACTATGCTAGATACAGACATAGTTATATACATACGGTAATGCAATAAAATATATTACAGCTTTCGTTCATTATTACTGTACAATTAAATAATGATTCTTAGTTTTACTCAGTGATGGAAATCAAAAATTGTTTCCTAATCTATGAATGTATATTAATATTTAAAAAAAAATCAAATGTATATTAATATTTAAAAAAAAATCAATCATATTTTTTATTTTGTTAAAGATATGGAGATAAAAAAAAACAGTTGATAAATTGGGAGACTAGAAAAAAACTTTTTTTAAGGAACCATAAATTTGAAAGAGGCTGTTTCTGAATGTAATATGCACCAGTCTTTGTTTCACCCTTCTCTTTGGTTGCAGTGAGGATCTGTAAATTAATTATGAGATTAGTTCGTAGATCAAGCTCTAATTAATTTAAAAAATAAATCTTACAAATTGGCTGATTATGGCTATAAAGAGTCTAATAACTCATCTTTGATTTGGATGCCTTAATAGACATTGAATTAATAGAGTATTTCCCTCAACTAGAATTATATAAATTCATGATGCATCCTTTATAAGAGTAAAGAGATTCTACTTTACTTCCATTGAAATATTACTAATTTATATACAATAAATCAAATAAGAGTTTCAAATCCACCATCAGTTGTTCAAATCATGTTCAAAATCCAAAATCACATTCATGTCAAAATCAAATTCATGCAGTTAACCATAACTTTGGTTAATGCGTCTTAAAACCTGTAACATTCTTTTTTAATCCTTTAAGCATACTAAGTAATCCAGAGGTAGAGCAAGGTTAGAAAAAACATGTTCAAATAATCTTTAGGCTAAAGTTAATGAATATATAAATCGAAGATATTTGAAACAGATGTAAAATATCAAATGTGATATCAGGTTCAAAAACGGAAAATATCATATAGATTATAGATCTTCCATGGATTGAAGAAAAACTTCCCTTGTTGCCATCAAACTATAACATTTGCTCTTAGCAGTGCTTAATTAGAGTTTATAAAAATTTGAAAGTAAAAATTTAGTCTAAAAAGCTATGATAGATTCTTTCAGAACAATTAGCAGGCTGCAAATAAATATGGAAATGATAGAAAGTATAAAACAAATTTATTTTGGGTTTCCTCACCGACCTGTTATCCAACAACTGATGAAACAAGTTATAACAAAGTCAGGCCTGGTTTAACTTTCTTTAAAACTAAATTCTACCATCTCCTAAATAGCAGGCCTATACTGGACAGATCTTATGTCCCTTTGGTCATTCTATTCCGGTTCAGATCAAACTCAGTTTTCACTAGCGACATTAAACACAGCCTTCCTTCAGTTAAGTTAAATCTATCAAACGCAATCGCTTTTGTTTTTTGTAAAAGTAAATGGTTCAATAAAGGCCTAATCGATACTCAACCACTTGTTTTCTGGTTTCACATCCATCACCTTCATCTCAATATATCATTAAGCACCATGCTCAGTCCTATGAGGATGATGCATGTACCCAGATTCTATTAAATAATTTTTTGTTGATAATTTAAATTATTAGTGGCAATGATCTACCACATACATTTAAAAGAACTTTATTATGAATGCAACAAAAGAATTGGAAGATGGTGTTTCCCATCTTAGAGTTTGGGACTCTTAATAATATCAATAAGAACTGTTATGAAGCAAGAGGGTAAATAGTTCAACATCAGTAAATCAGAGTAAGTCTTGATATCTTTTTTAATCCTCTTACAGATAAATTAAAAACTAGCAAAATTTTCAGTAAATGCTGATGCAAAACCAAAAGATTGTTGTTTCTGCTGTGTCCAAGGTTTTGATCCTTTAAATATCTTTTTACCGGTAACTTTAAGAGGTCGGTTATTAATTAGGAATTATTTGGCAATTTAGTGTCTCTTGGGATGAAAAGGTCCCTGCTGATGTTTTAGTTTCCTTGTCTCTTACATTACATTTATTAAATTACATTAATATTAAATTAAAGGTGTGCTTTCTCTCCTTCTCCCTCAAATCTTATTACTTATTATGTGATGCTGTTCTTCATCTTTTAATGTTTTGGTCATTACTATATATATCAAGGTTCTAATTAATATTCTCAAAGCCAACGGTGGCCCCTCTTCAATCTAGGCTTTGCCCTCTTTAGAGTTTTTATCTTTCGTCTAAACTTAGTAGCTATAGAAGCTGTAATGGCTCCGAAACAATTTTGTTTTAAAAGTAGTATCATTCTAATTATTTTAAACAGGATTTTAATCGGTATCTGTTGAGTATCTTATTTTACTTACTGATTTACTATCAGTTTGTTTAATCAGATAAGAGTATGATACTATGAAAAAATTCCCATACCGATACTATACTTAGTACTAATATATAATATTTTAATATTATATATATATATATATAATATAATATATATATATTATATCATTATACATATATATATATATAATATATATTTATATATAATTTATAATATATATTACTATATATAAATATATTATTATATATATATATATATATATAATATAACATCGACGATTTCATCCCTTGAATTAACAAAGACAATAAATAAAAGGATTTTTCTTCTAATTTCCATTTTTCTTTAACACCTTTGCCACCATCGAAACGTGTATGTAGAAAGGTCTTTAATAAATTAACTCTAAAAAAGCAAACAATTTCAATCTACAACACATCCAATGAACTCGATACAAAACAATAAAAAAAAAAACCCAGGCCAACTAAAATTCCCATTTCCAATAAGGAAAACATTTCGCTATAATAAGACAAAATAAAAATAAGAAAAACATAAATTAACATTCACTTCAGCTTTTGGTAAATTACACAAGCAAATTCAAATTTACGATGTCTATGGTTGCAATGCATAAATTTTCCCACGAACAGGTCTTTATACGCATTATGAACGTATAAATAAGAGCATCGTGCATTTACATGTATAAGAATGTATAAGACTGAAACACAGTGGATATTAAGAATGCATGTGATGTAAAATGTATACCTAAGTATGTATGTTATTTATATTAGTCCTTTGGTGAATAAAGACTAGCGACCTACTAAATTCCACCCAATTTGGGGGAAACATCAACGCAGAGTGAATTTAAAGTCTAAAATATCCCGATAAACGCATTAGAAAGTGTACACAGTATGTTAGGTATAGTCTAGGTTAGGTTAGGTTAGGCTTAGGTTAGGTTAGGTTAGTTAGTTTAGGTTATATTTGGAAGTTGTGGATAATAAATAAAGGGAGTGTTATAGACTTTACAAGTGAAGTGCATGATGTAAAATTGAGAATAGCTGTCAAGTTCGCGATCAGGGAATTGGATTGGACAGAAAAAGAACGTGACTGTGTGGAATGTGTAAAACGAGTTCCCCTCAATGGAGGATGTATGGGACTGTAGAGTTCAGAAGTTCCTTGTCCGTTATAATAGTGATAGTATAAAAAAGTAAAGAAACACTTGGGGGGCAGAAGAAAATGGGAGTTGAGAGAAGAGAGAGAAAGAGAGAGACGAGAGAGAGAGAGAGAGAGAGAGAGAGAGAGAGAGAGAGAGAGAGAGAGAGAGAGAGAGAGAGAGAGAGAAGAGAGAGAGAGAATCGGAAAGCATTAGACTCCACCTTCAAGGAGAACTGTGTGAGTAGAACCACCCCAGATGTGTGAGATATTTCCAGATGTTGGGTGTTTTGAGACGCGCTCAAAATTTCTTCAACCACCCCAGCTTCTTGCTCTTCTAAAGGGGTGTCGATTGCCCCTAATCAACACCCATATAAAGAGCAAGCAGCTATCTGGGGCGGTATGAAGAAACTTTGAGTGCGCCTCAGAACACCCAACATCTTTTGAAGATTGTAAGAGAAATAGTGTGATCCTTCTTAAAAGATCAAGAAAAAGAAACACCAAGAATATCAAGGACAGGAAGATTTTGGTTGTATTTTCGAGGTTATAACAGTTCCGTGCAAAATTATGTCAAGATGAAGGAACTAAATTTTTGAGGCACTGTACAATACTATGTTTCCTCTGTCCCAATTATACGAGAAAGACCAGAAGTTAGTCTCAACATGACACCTTTCTAGCAAAGAATTATTCAAAATAAAAGGAGTAATGAAGATGAAGTCATCGATATAGTGGATGGTGATAAAGTGATAGAATGAAGTCATTATTAATGAAATAGGAAAAGATTTGAGATAGAACAAAACCCTGAAGAAAACATGTCACTATAAATAGCTTTAAAGAATGAACTTCAGCCGTCTATAAAAGCTGATATATAATGACCGGGGATCAGAGAGAAGTATAGATACTGATAGAGGAAAATATATGAAACCAAAGCACTGTGCCAGGCTCTATCAAAAACTTTAGATATGTCCAACTCTAAAGCGAAGAATCCACCGAAATATCAAGGAGAGAGAGAAACCAAGATTCAAAGAGAAATCGACCTAGTTGATAGCTCCTTAACCCATACTTGGAATTAAAGATAAGATTACAAGATGAGATGTTCCCAAATCATCATTAAAATAGACCATAAACATCTGTTTACGAACATAGTAAAGCAACAAACAATAAAAATTAGGTTAAAGCAACGCAGTTTTATCATTATAATGTATATATTATTATATAATATATAGTATATAATATATAATATATATTATATATATATAATACTATCATATATTATATATATATTATTTATATTTATATATATATATATAAATATATATATAGTATATATATATATATATATATATATAAGTTAATGCAGCAAATACAAGAGAAAGAGACCCATTCATGCATTATGTGTAATAATATTCTGGCTAAGCAAAGCATAAAAGCTTCATTGCAGAAGTTGAGAAATCTTTTCAATTTCAAATTACTTCGTCCTCGTATTCTTAATTTTCATAATAAATGCAATAATAAAAATAACCAAAAAAAAAAAAAAAAAACTAATTTAAAAAAAAAAATACTTTTAACGACGTTGAAGAAATAAAACAAGAAAGAAAAAAAATTTGCAAACATTTATTATTTCCTATATTATATTATTATTATTATTATTATATTATTATTATCATTATTTATTAATTCTTATTATTATTATTATTATTATTATTATTATTATTATTATTATTATTATTATTATTATTATTATTATTATTATTATTACTTAGAACAGGGATATTTTCATTTTATTTTTGTTGACATTATAATAAGCCCATAAAATTTCTTCAATGCGGCAATATAGGGTATTAAAGAATATATAATATATATAGATAACACCTATATATAATAATATATATATATATATATATATATATATATACTATATTATTATATATATATATATTATATAATAGATATATATATATTATATAATATATAGTATGTATATATATATAATATATTTTATATATATATATAATATATATATAATATATATTATATATAATATATATATATATATATTATTATATAATATATATATATAATATATATAATATATATAGGTACATATATATATATATAAATAGTAATAATTATATATTATATATATTATTATATAGATATATATATATATATATTATATATATATTATTATATATATAATATATATATATATAATATATATATATATAATATATACATATTATATATACTATATATATACTTAATATATAATATAATATATAATATATATACATATATATATATATATATATATTATATAAATATGATATATATATTAATATATATATATAATATATATATATATATTATAGAATTTACCGAGTTCAGGGGAACTCTGCACCAATTCGGCTCAAATTCAGTTATCATTATATTAATAATATAACTGAAAAATATTTACAATTCTTATTTTATTTGCTGCCAACTATCCTACTTTTACTATAAATTATAAAATTCTCTACTTCTTAGCGAAACTTTTACATTTTTTCTTCAAATTTACCGTACGTCCGCTATTGAAGATTTCAATAACACAACCTAAAAACGTAGAGAGACCTAAAAATTTCTAATTTTTAACCAATGATCACTGATAAAGCAATTACTCATATTCTGACACGTCCCTAACCAATTCTTGAACACTCTTGGACCCTTGAGTTTCCAGTGTAAATATACGGTAATTAAAATTATTAATACAAGTTCCATTACTTCTACGACTTAACACTCCTTTCTCCCAACCCATGGTTATCATACTTTTCCATGCCTATTCAACCATAAGATGCTATAGGAAATGGAAATTCTTATTCTCCTACACCCCTGCTATTTCGTAACTTAGATCGCCAGGGGCTTAATTGAAAAGACAGCGCCCTTTACATATATAATAACAATTAATAACTCGGTAAATCATCAGCCTTCCACCTCTTAATCATTCTAATAATATACATATTGCTAATAGTCTACAAGAAGCTAAACTACTCAGCTCCTCGTTTTCTCATGCAACCACAATCTCCTACTCAAAACACCTCCCACACTTTTAAATCTTTTTCGACCGTTTTTAGCTATCACCTATGACAATAACACATTATCGATCACACATTGACAACAAATATCTTGCTAAACCTCACAAACGATTGTAAAAACTAGTTTCAAGGAAATTGGAAAATCTATTCAGTGCAGGTTTCCCTCCCCCACCCACCCTTCCTCCAAACATTACTTTAATATACAAGGTTTCATCTCCTTCCTTTGGAATAATTCTCTCACACTCTAGGGTCCAATTCCCCGTCTTTGATTATGACGAACACAAGGCTAAAAACTAAACTACAGTTTAAAGTACCCACCTCACTTGTTTTTAACTTTGCAACGTGCCTTTGCACTCTATATATTTTCCATATGATTCAGCAACCACTTCTATCAAACTCCACGCAGCACAAAGATGCAGCATTTCACAACCATTATGTAAGTAGCTGACAACTCCAAGTATCTCTCTACCTTTCAACCACCTCTATTCTGAAGACAATTCTCAATCCTATCTTCTAATAATTACTTACCTAATAAAACATAGATTACTTCAAAAACTTATTGTCTTGATCATCTTGATATTTAAGTTATAGCTACTTCTAATTATTTATATGATCACTACATGCAAATAGGTTTGCCTATGATGGTGGTATTAGCTTATAAAAAGATTGAGGTGGAACATTTATATATATATCTTATAAATATATTATTATATACTACTTATATATATTATAATATATATATATATTAATATATATATATTATTTATATATATATATATATAATTTATAATTAATATAGTATACCACACGTTATTAGATTATATATATATTATATATATACTATATATATATAATATCTATCTATATAAGAATATACTATATATATATATAATTATATTATATATATATAATATATATAATTAATAATATATATATATATATATATATATATTATAATTATATATATAATATTATATTATATATTATATATACTATATATATATATATAATATATATATATATATATATAATATATATATATATAACTAATAGTATATAATATATATATATAGTATTTAATATATATATATATATATATATTTATATAAATATTATATATATATATATTTAATATAATATAATATATATTATATATTAATATATAAGATATATATATATATTAATTCATATATATATATTTTAATTATTTTAATTTTCCTTTACCTTGTATTTGATATTATTTACTATACTAATTGTGGTGATTAATCAGTTAAAAATTAAAAATAGTTATTAAAATTATTATTATTATTTATTATTATTATTTTATACTATTATTATTATATATTATTATTATTATTATATCATTATTATTATTATATTACTATTATTAATTTATTATCATATTATTATTATATTCATTATATTATATTTATTATAAATTATATTATTAATTTATATTATTATATATATTATTATTTATTTATTTTATTTATTATGATATTAATTATTATATTATTAATTGGTTTTATAATTAAACTATAGTTTTAATTAAAATATTTGGAACCAATTCTAATATTTTTACTTAATTGGATTCTGAAAATTTAAACTTGAACCTTCGGCTTAAACTCAACCAGACTCGGGGGACTCGAGGGACTCGCTGGACTTGCCTGTAAATCGAACTAGTACACATTCACTAACACACAATGCAATGCCAAAAATATTTTACACATCGAACGAATAATATTACATCAATCAATTACGCATCAATATTTACACACAGCTACTAATAAAATAACGTAGCAAATTATTTAAAATGACGAATTATCAATCAATTTATTTTAGACATTCATACACACTACAACAATTTTCTCAGCTACTAATCTCAAATAACCTTCAAGAAAATACTTCATATATTCACCAATACATGAAAACCCCATCTACTTACGTTATATACACCCATCTTACTCAAAATATTAAACAATTGCTATTTGTTTCTCATGTTATCACATAACTGCCCAAATGATCAAAATTACTTTCTACCCCGACGCCATAACTGATACATAATAATAATTTCAATATTTATAAGACATATATCCACGAATTAAACACGCTGTTCTCCCCATATACTCCACACACACACATCAATCCCGTTGAACTTATAGATACGATTACTCTACAAAGTTTACTTACATAAATCTGTATGCCTTCACAGACTCACAGTATATCTCACATTCTCCCATATGAAGCCTTCATTAATATACTAATTGCTACCATATATAATAAATAACTAACATCCGTCACGCGGCACATTCTACTCATCTACGATTTACCATATCCAACAACCTCCTAAATCATAAGTTAATTTTAGTCCTTAATAATCAGACAAATAAAATTACACAAATAGTCAACACCACTTTTATTCCACACTATAAGAAGTGTTTGTTGGAATTCCTGACTACCGTAAACAAATTTTCTAACAAATACTCTAGAAAACACCACTTAACTTTATCAACCTATAACTGGTATATCTCAGCCAACAAATTTTACGATCCTTAATAATGTAAATAATCTATTCAACTAAGATTCTATGAAATGGGCATCACTTTCATCACGCCAACGAGATTAGACGATGACGACGAGTCCATTTGATACTAAGCAATGAACAGAGATCTTACGAATAGCTACACTCACTAGCTAATCATTCAAATTAATAGACAGTATTACGTGTGAATTTCTAGCAACGACGAACGAATATTTAATGTGATCCTTTTGTAATTCTAGTTCAAAACGATCAAGACTTTAGAGATATACAGAGTTAGTTTCCTCTATGCAGTCATATAACATTACCTTGAAGATGTTATACCTTATCAATGATAAAATCTTCTCAGATTCACATACTAGTTAAACACGACATGAATAAATCGAGAGACATACCTAATCACTAAACTCTGCTAATACGCAACGAATAATTTACAATAGAAATACTTACTATGTTTAATTTCTGCAGAGGCAAGTCAAATCATTGAATTGTAAAGAATGACACCATATTAAAAACCTTGAGAGTTAGACTTTAATATAAACATTTCTATATCACCTTCATACGCAATATAAAAGTTAATACAAATTTTATTACGCACCATTTTTTAATAAATTTAATTAGTAAATTTGCTTTAAATTAGGAAAACATTAACGAATTCGTTTCTTTAATTTATTGATATTTTCAGTCTTTCTTTGCTTGACTTATATTATATTATTTGTCTTGCCGCTTGTTTTTATTTTAATCTTTACATATCCAGTTTTATGTTAAATAAGATATCATTAAATTGACCTATTAAATTAATTTTGATTTATTGATCATTGAATTGATTGATGAAATGATTGATTATTAATTATTGCATCTCAGCATCCCTGCTCATACAATTACTACTGTTTAGTAGCTGCAGCATCTCATGTTCGTCACATCTATTTTGCTTCCATAATCATTTCCACGTATAACACTTCAAAAACAACGTATAAGATTAAAGACAGAATTCTATTACTGTCCTACATCACCAAGACTTTAAGCGAAGAATAGGGTTAGCAATGTTTACAGAAGGGGAGTTCTTGGGGAGAGAAAGGGCGGAGCGAAGCGGAGAACCCATCCGCAACGCGACTCAACCCTCTGCAATTACCCCTCTAGGTATTGCTTAACATTTAAAATTTCAATTAAACTA